>JANJYP010008960.1:0-12353 GCA_024605115.1 Rastrelliger brachysoma | reverse complement strand
ACACACACACACACACACAGACAGACAGACAGACAGACACAGACAGCCCCTTTACTGTTTTTTTCTTCTACATTATACCCTAACACATTCCACACAAGACTTTATGCTATGATTTTATTTAATAAGAGCACAATTCATTTGAGTGCTTAAGATTATTACAGTGTTTGTTTAGGACTACAAGAGTTCTGGGTATGAAGACAAACCTCTATAATGTTCTGGGTGCCTGACTAAGGGTTGTTTGCTTAAATGGGATGAATACACACAAAATGGCAGAAGAGGAAAATCATACACACACACACACACACACACACACACACACAAAACAGGCAAGGCTAAATCCACATGCTGGTATGCACATACAGAAAATGAAAACAGAGTACATGTCAGAACTCATAGATTCATAGAAAAGACTCACATGGATCAACATGATTTTCTTTGATTTGAATGAATATATGGATTTGCTTTGAGCATCACTGTGCCGCCAACTGTGAGTGCATTAATCTCCATGGAGCATGCCAGTCTCCATTCATTAGTATGTGTGTGTTAATTCTCAGACTGAACTGAATATGACAGCTCAGACGAGCAACAGACTCAACATACTATTAAACTGAAGACTTAAGTGAATTTGAGCATGGATGCGACAGCTTAGCTTACCATAAAATTAACATTAACTACATAGTCAGTGAATCATTGACCTGAACAAAAGTCATTAGTGAGTTGTTCATTTTCATTGCGTTATCAGCACCATATGTTTCACTATTTTGTTGTCGGGGTGTTTCTCTTCCAGCGTTGGTAATTGTTCCAGGATAGGTGTAATTGCTGGTGTTTAACACTGTGATGTGAAGCGCTCGGTGAATGCTGATAAATTGAGTTAGCACATATTTTCTGTTAACAGTATACATCACCATTGTTTTTCATTGTATGTTGCCTCACCTCTTTTCTTTGACAGTTTCATTCACCTTGGCTACTTTGAGACCTGTTCGGCCACAAAGTAACACACTACCACAATGTGTCGTTGCCACTTTCATCCACATCGGCTGGTCAAATATTCGATTGTTGTAAGTGTTGAGCTGTTGATGGTTTCTGTGATTGAAGCCACAAGGGAAAAAGCGTACAAATGTTGCTGGAGCTTTGACTTTTTTTTTTTTTTTTTACTTTTGTCCATTCTCCATCCACCTTGGATGTAAGTGATGTTGTTCCAGAAACCTCTACAACAGTTCTATTAGTTTTTATACTGATACAAAGGAATGCTCTTCCTTCTATCTGACTTTTGATACAAAACCACTTTATGTATTTAGCTACCAATCGACATAACTTTACCTATTTTAGGAAGTGATTCTGGCTTGTTTGTAGCCAACATTATGCTTAAAGTATGTTTCTTAGTACTAAAACTGTGACCTGTACAACAGTAACGTATGCACCAAAATAAAACGACTGATGAAGTGGAATATTTTTAGTCTGTGTTCATCTTTTCAACTCCGACAACCCCCCGGAGATTAACAACATCTCTACAAGCTTTCTTCCTCGTACCTGACTGGTTGTTAGTACAATGTCAAACAGTGGAACTTTTTTCATAGCTGTCACAATATATCACTTTTCAAGTTAGTACATTTCTTATGGAGAGGAATATTTCTACCCTAAATCAGCTTTAGAGAAGCTGCTTTTGAAAGTTTTTTCTATTTGCCATAAACAAAACTCAGTTCACTTTTGTATTGTTGGGCTTTCTTGGAGTTGAATATCTCAAAACCTGGGCAAATAACCAAAATCACCTGTACACCTAGATGTTCAGCTTTCTTTTTCTTAGGTTAAATTGACACTGGGCTACTCTCATTTAGAGTGGCAACCCCATGTTGATATGTTGATTGTTGGTCCTTTTTATTTGGTGTTTTAAAGACCACATACACTTGTAAATGCTGCTGAAGAGTTGTAATGTAGAGTAACAGTTGTTTTTCTTTANACATACACTTGTAAATGCTGCTGAAGAGTTGTAATGTAGAGTTGGACAACAGTTGTTTTTCTTTTATCGAGCTAATTACGAGCTAACAAGCTAAAATAGCTAGCATCACATTTTATAATATTTACACTTCTGCTTTGGTTTATTTGAAATATCCAGTATTGTAAAGCTGGCAACATCTTCTTTTCTGCTCACGTAACACGTTGTCTACTCTGTCATTCTATTTCAGTTTCACCATTTGTTCCATTAAGGTCTGGAGGACATTCACTAAGAAGTCTTCTTTACTTGTTGAACTAGAATATTGTTGAACCAGGATTGCCACTGGGTGTAACATCAACTGAATTCATATTTGGATAACCTATTGATTTTTTTTTAAAGAAAAAATACAGCAGAGTTGAGCCCTTGGGCTTAGTTTGGTCTGTAGTTTTCTAGTCGGCCCTGGAAAAAAACAAAAACCTATCCACCTACCCATTTTTAAAAAAATATAGAACAGAATAATCCATCACATCATCCTTGGAGCTGGAATCTACTGTAGAGATTGACAACAGACTTTAAGACTCAATAATGCATACATATATTAATGATTCTTACTTTGGTCAAGAGGTTGCAAAAAAAAAAAAAAATCAGTGCTATATGTGCTATACAAAAGTTGAAACCACGAGAAGAAAGCTCACAGATTAGCCACGCATCAGCAGGGAACAAAGCAAGGGCTATAATTACAAGGTGTTTTCTGTAATGCTCCGGGCTCGTTTTTCTGTATTTGTCACGCTGATTTTGANAAAGCTCACAGATTAGCCACGCATCAGCAGGGAACAAAGCAACGGCTATAATTACAAGGTGTTTTCTGTAATGCTCCGGGCTCGTTTTTCTGTATTTGTCACGCTTGGAACACACTTTTAAATGGAGAAGTCAGCAAAGCTTGTAATTGACCAACCATAGACACAATCATATGGATCATTAATCTTTTTTTGTGGGGTGGTATACAGATCAGACGCTTCCTTTTTGTGATGAGAAAAACGTACAGAGTTGATCCGATGAAAACTAATGGAAGTCAGCAAAGTGATTAAATAAGAAAAAAAAAAAGGTAGCATTGTTTGGTTCATGTCAATTACCGTATCAACCATGGCAATATTAAATATGCGGGTGTGACCCTGAATTCATCTACCTCAGTTATCAATATGCCTTTTTCTCCACCTCCATCTCCCAATCAATCCTTAACTGTCTCTTTTTTTCGTTCCTCTTCATCCCTCCATCCATACAGACCATGCAGAAAGATTGGGGNTCTACCTCAGTTATCAATATGCCTTTTTCTCCACCTCCATCTCCCAATCAATCCTTAACTGTCTTTTTTTTGTTCCTCTTCATCCCTCCATCCATACAGACCATGCAGAAAGATTGGGTGGGTTATGTAATGTAGTACCATTCCTTATAGTCTGCTGTCTTATGTGCATTAATGAGCCACATTGTTTGAGGTAGAGAAAAGCAAGGAAATACAGAAATAATGAAAGTATGATCCCCGGAGACTCTCTTGTATTTCCTACCTGCTTATATTAATGGTCCACCACTGCAATTTATGTGTGTGTGTGTGTGTATTTGTGTGTGTGTGTGTGTGTGGAGGACCAACTTCAGCACCGATGTCTTTTTGATGGAAATATTTAGAGGTGCACATTAAAACATGACTCACACAGATATATACCAAAGCGCATATAGACACACACACATATCTTAATCACAGAACACCAGGTGTAAGTGCACCTATTGATTAATAATCCCTTTATTGCAGGGTGTAAAAGCCTAGCTGTTTACGACATGCATAAATAACCTGTCAGGAAAAAACTCAGCGTGGCATTGCATGTGTACTTAAATTATCACAAATTTGCATTAAATATAAATAGAGTCCTCCGGAGTGTGAGGAAAAGACGGAGCTGTTCGACGTGAAATGTAGGCCAGCGTACAGATGGAATAAACAAGTTATATACACTTAGTTCTATCTCTCTCCTCCTTTTTCCTTGTTGTTTTTTTTATCACACGCACCACACGTCTCTAGGTGCCAGATTACGCTGCAAGGCAACAGCTGAAAGGTAAAAGTAGGAGGTAGGAGCGCTTGTCATATCATCAGTGTCATTGTTTCCTTTACAATACTTCTTTTGGCTGTGTAGTATAAAAAAATATATGATGTTCTTTCATGGGGACATCATTCATGAGGACGAGGTTGGATTGAGTGAGGGAGAGATAATGTTTATTCATAAGCTGGCGCACCTGTGCACACTGCAACAAGCTGTTTCCAGCAGTTGCTTTGCTCACAGCGTGGGCATGTAGCTCAGGTGTGTAGATTCATAACAGCTTGACTGCCTGGGTGCTCTTTTCATGTTGCATGCTTGCTTTTCATTAACCCTAGTGCCCAAACCTTCAAATAATTGCAAGGGAATTCTAATTTGAAACTTTATTGGCCCTTCTGACAAGTAATTAAAAAAAAAAATCTTTGAATCTATGACAGATTGAATCCAACATTTTTAATGTCTTGCATAAAGTTCATATTACTACTGTAGAAGCCAATAACATAATAACGACCCATAACGTAATGAATGTGTCTATCTTTTAATGTAAATCAGCCAGTAACATAATAAAAAGCTGACTCAATAATTTAGTAACTTTTGGCCAATAACATAATGAATAATTACTTTATCAGCTGAATATTACATTATTGGCCTGTTAAATAGCCTACAAAAATTATTTGCAAATGTAATAACTGGACTAATAATGTCATAATGGCCATTAATGTAATAAATTTGCTTGTTTTATAACAGACCGATAACATGATAACTTATCCATAATGTAATTACAGTCCTAGTTATTGGTGCAGAATTTTCAGGACACAATAGCTTATTACATTATTGGACAAAAGTTATTACGTTATTGGTCTATTACACAAAAAAAATGGGAAAATGTATTGTGTTATCGGTCAATTGTCATTGGCTTATACAAAAGCCTTCAAACTTTCTTTTTTGCTATATCTCATTGATACACACGTTATCAACAGGAATTTAACATCAAATAAGCTACAAAATAATTTCATCATTCAACATTGCATGGGTTTATCTTTGTACTATAGGTACCTATAATCTATAAAGGTAAATATTATCTCACTGATAATTTAGAGGTCTCTAAAATCCATTTATCAAATCACATACACTTGATGATAGAGGGTAAACCCCAATTTGATTTTTTTTAAGTAAATAAAAAATACATATAGTTGACAGCTCATGGCTATACAGCCACTCAATTGCAGCTAAGGTGTGAATGTGTGTTAGATTCTTTATGGATTGCCTCCCATTCTTAGCCTTGTGCTGCATTGATGNGTGTGTGTGTGTGTGTGTGTGTGTGTGTGTGTGTGTGTGTGTGTGTGTGTGTGTGTGTGTGCTGTCTGACTGGTGAACCTCCAGCTGGGTAGCTGGGTAGGAGTAGGCGTCTGTCAGCACTAGAGAGAGGAAGAGAGTGAGAGAGAGGGAGGGAGAGCTAGCTCTAATGAGGACTGTGATGTAAGATGTCGTATAGGACTCAGTATGGCACTTTGACTCTCTTCCTTCCAGCACAACGTGCCAACGGAAAACACAACAGAAGTGAGAGAGAGACACAAGAATTGCTGGTTACCAGTATACATATATAAAACTCTCACTCTCACTATACATAAGGCTCTATTTAAAAGAATATTGTTGTTCATTAAAACTTGGGCATTATTTCAGTCATGGTACTGAGTAATTGCTAGGAAATAGACTTTGTCCTAACATTTCTTACCTATGTCACATGGCTAAAAAGATGTCTAACTGTAAGAAACATGCAGTCAGACAATCAGATGAATTACAACATAAACAAACCACTGAATATTTTTGCCCCTGACCTTTCTACATTTCTCTTCCAACCTGTTTGTTGTGAACAGTTTACAGATGGGCTCCCTGCTTCAATTTGTACTTACACAGTTGTTGCAGTTCTGCCCACATGCGGTTGTCAGGCATTTCTGTTAAAGTTGTTATTGTAAAGCGTTTTCTACCCATTCTGTTTTATGCATTTCTTTGAATGAAATCCTAGATATAATGGGAGCATAATGAAGTCAAAATGTTGTAATGTTGTAAATAATAGACACAGTTGCCGAATTCAGTCAAAAATGGCACAGAAATGAAGAATGAACTGATTCACACTGTAGATTGTAAGATTAATTTTCTAAACACTGTAAACTTCTGGCTGCTGTTAGTGGTTCATAAGGAAGAGTTTTATTAGCTCAGATTGGCTGTTTCTTATTAAAAAGTTTAAATTAGGTCTTGGCAACATGACCAAAATCTAATATCGCAATATAGGTCATACATATCTTACCTTTCCTGATATATCTTAATACAGTGAATACATTGTTGGTCCAGGGGAGTTTCATGCCTCGGTCTGTTCACATGCAGTTTGATGGAGAGTTAGTAACAATTTTGATGTGTTGTCCTATCACTCCCACCAGCTCCAAAGGTATTGGAGGGTGTATTATAAACCCAACAGCTTGACTTTGAGAATGAGACTAGTGGATTGTCACTCAGGCTAATATTAAGCTGCCTTACAACTTCAATGCAGACTTGGTTTTCTACAAAACCCTTTTTATCATTTAACAGAAGTCTAATCAAAACAGAGTGCTTGACAATTTTCAGTACTTGGTGTTGCTGGCACATTTTAGTTAATTCAAATAAATATATGCCCTACACTAATGAGGCATTATGACTGATATCGGCAGTGTGGTTGCCATGTTGCACCATGTTTCTACAGTAGCCCAGAATAGACAAAACAAACAGTGGTTCTAGAGAGGATATGTTAGGTTCTCCTACACCAGGCATGTCCAAACTTTTCCATAAAGGACTGTGTTCCAACCAATTAAGACTGATCAATTGTCTGAAAATTGAGATCAGTTGATTTAATGAGTAAAGCCTAGTGTGCTCCTGTGATCTAATTTACAGCCAATATGAATAAGGATCGTTGTTCAGATGTTTCTAAAATGTTGTTAAAAGTGTTCATCAGTCAGTCTGGTAGAGAAAACCAGCAGGAGTCAAACAGAACTGCAGAGCAGTAGGGTTTATTGCCAGCAATAAAAAAAGACCATTACCCAAACATATAGCCATGTAAAGTGCTCCAGCTTTCTCTGTTTCATGTCTGTATTTATATTGAAAAACTTGTTGTGCCAAACTCCTCCTATGATCACATACCGTGATATCATGCTCATATATAGATCTTTCTTGACACAAGTGTTTCTTCTATCCATATTTGGTATTTCTGCTTGTTAGCAGAAGCACTTTTCCACTGAAATGATCCCCATTAGCTTTCACCACTCTGGCCCGTGCTTTTGAAACCCTTCATCTTAATCTTCTAATATAGCCATTATTACATGTACTTATCATTATGAGTATAATTTATACACCACACCTGCTTGGTTGGAATGAAAACCATCAACAATATGGACCTACTGTATTGAGCACAGTGCTATCATAACTGACAGAAAAGATAGCTAAAATTTATATAATAAATTTATATAATTTATATAAAATAAAGTGACCTTTATAATAATAAAGGTCACTTAACCTTTAGCTGTAGCACTTCAAAAAGAACGTTAGAACAGGAGAGTCAGAGCGAGTGACAGGACAAAATGTCTCAATAACGTTAAAAGATCTCATCTGTTGTTCATGAAGGATTAAACCTTTACGTTGGTGTTCTGCTGTCATTCAGTCTTTCGGTGGATTAAACAGTTGTACTCAGATGTAATGCACCGAGTGGTGGTGTAAATGACAGCGGAGTTCAACAGGCTGCAGAGCTAATTTCGCAGGTTTCGTAGCTGTTAACATGAGTGGCACTGATGCATCATGCACTTATCCGTTTGCATTTTTTTTCTTCGCTTGTTGCCTCATCTCCTGGGGATTTTTTTCTATGTGAAGTGTGGAGGTTAGAGAGGAGTTGAGATATTTTGAATTATGTAACAGTGCAGAAAGAGAAATGACAAAGGTACAAAAATCAAGGCCAAAATCAATAGATACAATTCAATAGAGAAAAACACCATGTAGGACAAAGTATTTGCCCGCTCTATAAAAGAAAAATGATCGTGTGTTACTGTGGATCATGCCCCTTTGAACCAGTGGATGAGCTTGCAGAAAACTCTTTTATTTAGTGCAGAGAGAATCGTAGGAAAGAGAAAAAAGAAAGCATTTGCGGGCCTTCACAGCCCTTTGTCAGGTTCTGACATTGAGTTATTCATCGGGATATTATCTCTGGGTCGATTTGATGTCTGAGTATTTTCATCGTTCACATTGCTGCTCTTGTATTTTAGTATCACATTTGATCTGTCTCTTGTCTTGATCCAAGGCACTTCTTTTTTTTGCTTCAAACCCAGTTGACCTAAAGGGGGTCGGATTGAATTTTCTGTGTCATTCCTTCCCTCTCATTTTAATTTTTGGACCTAAACATCTTTCTTCATAGGTTTCACTTTGATGATATATGTTAAATATTCTAATAAACTTTGAGGTCAACATATGTAGAAATGCTCCATGTAAGTCTAAAGCCAGGGTTGTTTGTTTCTACTCAGCCAACAAATTGATGTTGACTCACTGTGCATACCCAGAATCAGCCCTCCGTTCTGTAGACATGTTTTTTATGGTCTTCTTTGTGTTGTTTGTGTTATCCGCTATCATATTTCAACTCAGATTCTGAATCAATCATGTACAGACATATTTGAGAAATTGACGCCGCTTCTGGAAGCTAATCAATGAAGAGGGAGGGCATAAAGAGACAATATCCTGTTTATATAGCATATTTAAAAAGCATTTGATATTCACTAAATTGTTGTGCAAAATATAGCAAAAGGCATAACAGGAGTAAGTGAAAGGACATCAGTAAAACGAAAAAAGACATAGACAACAATAACGAATAGAAATGATAAAATGAGGAGATAGTGACAGTCTTCCTATTGAGAATGTTCCTCAGCTTAAAATAGCAACCTTTCATCATAGTCATCAAAGATGACACCAGGATTCCTGGCATGGGCATGAAGGTTAGCTATACTCAGTAGAGTTAGGGTGGGTGGCAAAAAAACAATTACTTCTGTCTTCTTATCATTCAACTGAAAACCATTTTTCACATACTGAATTTTCCAAATACAGATTGATCCAATAGAGTTGGAATCCTCCTGATTCATTAGAAAGTATATTTCTGCATAACAGAAAGAGACAGAAGGCTTATGAAAGATTAAAAGGTTTAAAATAGCCAAGCAAATAAAATAGACCCCAAAATGGAACCTTGAGGTACTCCACAAGTGATTGGGACAGTATAGGAGGAGGGGTTCCCAATCTGAGATGCCCCATTTTAGGTGATTTTTAATTTGTAAAGAACTTTAGTTTGAAGCCAAAACATCTCCAATACTTAACCTCACTCAGTGTGTAATTTGTAATTAAATGCTAGCTAGGCTAATTTGAAATGAATTGTTTTGTGGTGTTGAATAGCAAACACATAAAAGAGGCATGTTTTGAATGAAATCTCTAAATCAACCCTTGTCTCTATATTCAGTGTCGGGCAGAATCTTTTTTTATACAGCTATCTTGTAAGGCGGCGTGACATACTTCTCTGAAAAGTGCATACGGGTGATTAGTTTGGCTGATGGAAAATATAGTTTGGGAGATACTACTTTTTTAGTTTTCCAGCTTTTGACAGATGACTAAAAAAGTCTGCAACACACGCTACCTTACAGGTGTACAGGGATTGTTACGGGATGTCAGCATTCACCACCAAGCCTTCTGCTGGCAGTGAATTGAACTGAATGACGGATTGGTGACAGGACCATCCGACTTCACAACCTCAATAATGTAAAAACTCTCACCCTGCCTTCCTTCTTGTGACAACCAGTCTTGACTTTATTATTAAATTGGGAGTGCCATGTAATCATCCTTCCATTTGAAATTTGTTTATACTCAATTTCTTCATTGCATATCACCTCGGTAAGACAGACTGTTTCCATTATAGAGAGGATATACAGATTGTACAAGGACAACCCTAAGGAGACTTTGTTTCTTCACACATACGCAAGCATGATTGTCTTCTAACTCTCCCCTTCTGAGAACGTGCCCTGTATTTGGACTATAAATAATATCACAGCTCAACCCATGGACAGACCAATATTCAGTATGTTTGTGCGTCACTGAGTGTGTCTCTGTCCTTGCCCATTTGCGGGAAGACTCTGAACAGAGTAGATTCAGATTCATTGCTGTTGAAGGTTAATATGATCTTGGTGCTTATGCTGGTTGAGTGAACAATAAGTATGAGTGATGTTGCTACTTGTTCATACTTAGCCGTTTTTCTGCCAACACCCTGTGTGCTATGTTTTTTGTAGTGATGTAAACCCCTAAGTGGACTGGTTGTTTGTATCTGAACAAACAAGTCAATTAAAATGTGAATTAAGGTCAAAACTGCCCTTTGAAGACAAATGAGAGATTCACCTGTGTCAGCAAATGCCCCAAACATATTATGTTTACCTCTACACACCCCATCTAGTCAATATTACTCTCGTACATTGGGAGCAAAGAAGGAAGACAAGTGACAATATACTAAGAGGACAATGTCTACAGTGAGAGGCATATTTATTTTAACCTAAATCTAACCCAGTTGCCTTTGTGCCTCAACCAAACAAGACCTTAATAATAGCTTTGGCACATCATAAAACTGAATAAAACTATTTTTCAGCACTGTTAAGTTATGATTTAGGAGGGCATGTTGTTCTGCCAATTGGGGCATCAGATTAGAAAACTTTATTTTATTAGGGAATAGCAGTTCTAAGGAGTTATCAGATCACAGATATAGAATCTGAAAATGAATTCTAAAAATCAAAGGTAATCATTCAAGAGAAGCAAGTATTGATATAAAGTGATTGCTTCTTTTGGTACGTTATAAGCTCAGCAGCAGTGTTTTATACCAGCTCCTGTCTGGCCGGATGTTGCATCTGCTGATAACAGAATTAAGTACATGGCAGTAATCAGGTCTGGAGGAGATAAAAGCATGAATGACCTTTTTTAAGTCTGACCTGAATTTGGTTAGCTGTCTCAATTGGGCAAAGCAGGATTTCAGCACTATACCTGAGCATCAAAAGACAACTTGGGTGTTAAAATGAGCACCTTGGTTGCAGGCATCTTTTTGAACATTATGAGATAAGGCGCCCACACTAGGAGAGAGACTGTTAATGCTGCCATTGCTTGGGTCAGAGGGGTTAATTATAATGACTTTCTGTTTTGGAGTTATTGAAGTGCACAAAGTTTTTGGACGTCCTTTTTAATTTCATTGAGGCATGACGTATTACACAAAAAAATGTTAGTAGTACCACATTTTAACGGGACATACAATGGGGTATTTTTTCCATAGAAATGGAAGTCAATGTTACATCTAAGCATGATTTGCCCCAGAGGTAGTATATAAATGGGGAATAAAAGGAGACCGAAAATGGACCTTTGGGGGCTAAAAAGAAAGAAATTCACGCCAAACATGTTTGTCAGATAGAATATGTACCAATATAGAGCCACATTACTGATGCCAACATAATATTTCAGATATCTGATCAAGACATTATGGTTCACGGTGTCACTGTACTGAGCTGAGGTCAAGGAGAATTAAACACAATACAGATTGGAGATGATTGCAAGCAGTAAGTCAATGCCATCTGCTTGGAGCTATGTTAGGCATGCTTTGACACAACTTCGGAGATGATTAATCTCAGACATGACTTGGTGCCACTTGACATGTTTAAACTGGTAAAGGTAACAGAAATTGTGGTTTTCCAAAAGTGTCAATGGAAAAAAGCGAATAGAGAGACCTTAACCTAATACCAAACACAGCTGTTTGACAGTGATTGAGACTGTAGGTGTATTATAAAACACAGTTGTGACACTTGAATTAAGTTAGTAAGAAAAACAGTAAGAAAATTTTTTTTTAAACTTTTTGGATAGATACCTAGAGTCCAACAAAGACTTTTGCCATTGATACTTACAACACCTTCTGTTTCTGACAAATGACTCACACCTCCCTTGAGCAAATAAAGCAAGAGGCCTATGAATTCTTAACTGCATGCCGTCCTCCACTAATGACTCATTGTCAAGAAAGACATCACCATAATGGAGAATAATTTGTATGAACTTGCTACTTGCGTGTCTTAGTANGTGTGTGTGTGTGTGTGTGTGTGTGTGTGTGTGTGTGTGTGTGTGTGTGTGTGTGTATGTGCTTATATGTGTGCTGTGATTTAATTATTAAAAGTATGGACATTGTGTGTAGGGGTGTAATGAGATGTCTTCTCTGAGAGACCTAAAGGTGTGGCACTGTAACAGTAATTGAATTGGGACGTAAAAATGTC
>JANJYP010008938.1:0-23064 GCA_024605115.1 Rastrelliger brachysoma | reverse complement strand
ACCAGCCTTGTGCGCTCGTTCAAAATTCAAAAACTTTTGATCCCTTAAGTTAAAATCAAGCGATGTGAAATCTTTTTAAAGGATGGTTAATATTGTGTGACATAAGACTGTTTGAGTGTAGTCCATCTGGGGCGTCATTAGAGCTCTGTAACATCACACTACCAGCTTTGCTAACAGACTCAAGCCTAATAGTTTCTGAAAAGTACAGGTCATTCTGTTAAGTAGAGGTTTGGTCAGGATTGGTTGTTGAAAATTGATTTCAGTTAAAAAAAAAAAAAAAAAAATTATTCATAAATACATTTCTCCTTCTCTGTCTGACTGTGCCAGTGTGCTCCTAAGAGACAGAAAATGTGGTTAATGTGTTTGCATTAGCTTTTCAAGCTACATGGCAAAAACTTCCTGCAGGGGAGCATCAGAAGGTCCCTAGTGATTCTGGGAGGACTTCGTCATGATGGGAACAGCCTGACCTTGTGTAACCTCCACTTGTGGTTGTGATCTGGATTATGACTAAACTGTCACGTTCAGCTGGAAGAGAAGCTTTGTGTTGAGCATAAACACTCATCGCACCAAATTTAGGAAAAGCTGAAGGCTTACAGGTAAGACAAATGTTTCATGATTTCATGTGCTGATAATGTGTTACCACCTCATACACAAAGAATGACTTATTAGCTGCTTTAAGCCATTTGTTTTTTTGCTGTGAGTTACTCTGTGTAGGCTCAATATGCATTAGGCCATGAGTATTCATATCTGAGAAACTTTATAAATTCAGTCCTCTTGCACGTTGGCTTTTTTATCATCTTTTTTTACGTGTCTTGTGAGCTGCTCAGTGTTGTCTGACCACTTCCTGGATGACTAGACATCTCTGTACAGATAACTTCCAGGCTGTAGTTTGTGCTTTGATTTCACTACCGGTGAGGTTAAACACTCTTTTGTTGAGCAGAACAAAAAAGCACAATCAATAATTAACAAAAGTACACAGAATCTTTTAAAGAAACACATTCCTGGGGTTTTTACTTGTGATATCTACATTTGTGAAAATTCCCATGCCATTCTCAAATCCTTCTTTTATCATCAAAAAATGTGGAGCTGCATTGAATCGGACTTCACAGACATAGCAGTGATATCGGGTTTTAACCACCTTCATTTTGCTATCAGCTTCCTCTGGTTCAGGTTTAGTGTTGCTACAATAAAATACAGCTAACTTGGAAAAAACATAGTTCATGAAGTCTTTGTCAGATTTGTTTCTGTAATTAGCTTTGGCATGTTGTTGATTTGGAGCAATTTACACTTCATCTACATACGAGGCCAAGACAATAAACACATAAAATCCAGTCATTTCTAATTGTTTAAAAAATGTTATTTTCTTTTAGTTGTGTTACCTATAAAGAACCATTAAATAATACTGCACTACTTATTGTAGTATAATGTAACCTGTATGAAAACAGGGTAAAATGTATTCCTATGGAAATCACCACAGTTCCCTTAAATTCCACCAATTTTCAGTAAATTCCCTTACATGCCCTGTTATATACATAATATTAAACTCTACAGCTACATTAGAAGTTGAAGTTAGCGATTAACTGTCGACCTCTCCAAAGGACAAACCCTAATTATAATGCCAGTGCAAAAAAATGTTCAATCTTTCTAGTGTTTAGAGAGTAAAGAAAGTGAAGCATAAGGCTGCAAGTAACAAAAGCAGCTTACTTTTTTGTAATCTGCAGATTAATCAGTTTTGTCTATATGGCATACATAAAATACATTAACTTTTCCTTGACTTATGAAATACTCTGTCACCTAATAGTCATAGGATTTCTTCATCTATCAATTGAATTACACAAGATTGTCGTCATGCATACGTGTCTCTTAAAATCTGCTCTTTTTGGTTTTTACACTTATGAATACTGTCCTTGATGGCAGAGATATGACTAATAGCTAGTTTTCTATAAAATACCTCCTATAAAACAGTTTCTATAAGGAACAATGACAAATCAAAATTTCAGTACTCTGATTTTATGCCTCCTCCATGTCTACAAACCTAATAAGTCTATGCTGTTTGCTTTTCACCTCGTGTCCTGACAAAATCAGGTTCTTCAGGTATTGGTTTAGACATACTAAACCAGTACTGAACCATAGCAAAATCCTTCAAATGATGAAACCTCCATTGTGCTAAATGTGTGCAAGAAGACAGAGCCTGGTCATGGGAAACTGACACTTGCCACAGTCCAGCCTCCATTATGTTCTATTACGAGCAAAGTAGGGGGAAAAAAAACTTGAAAACAAGTTTAAAAGTTGTTTTTTTTCCTCAAGTCTTCAGGTCTTGAAAACATCTAGATAAGATGGTGTGCTTTTGAAAAACAAAAAGCGTTGCCTTTGCACAATAAAAAAAACTTTCACGCTTCTTATCTTCTTTGTCTTCATTGTTTCCAAGAACCAGCTTTACCTCTCATCAATCAACTGTCCTACACCTCAAAGCAGTAATGACAAGAATGTAGATGAAAGACACTGGGTTGTATAACTTTTACTCATCCTAACTAGCAAGTCTATTAAACCTATACACAGGAGGACTATAGAAGACGAAATATAACCCTGCAGGTGACATATTTTCAAAAGGTCTCCTAACAGTTTTTAAAGTGACATTTGAAAAGCAGTGTCACTCCACATACTGGATTAATTCTATTTTGAATGTAATTATGTGGTGAGCACAAGACACTGAGGTGCATATGGACAAAGCAAAGCAACTCGATAAAGCTGTTTTATCCATCTTGATGTTAATCATTGCTCAAGGTAATCCACTTTACAGTCTTCTATTTAAGTGCATCATGAGCATAAAACACTTTAAACAAGCAAAGCCGGCACGTAGGGATCAATGTTTGGCACCAAGATCACCTAATAGCAGCTTGTAAGTCGGACTGAAGCTGAATTTACTCAGAGGTTAGACTTTGAGTGCCTGCATTAGCTCTCTAACAATCTCTCTCTATTAAAGTGTTGCCCAGTCACGTGGGGCTAGCAGAACGATGAGCTGCGGCAGCACAAACAACAGCCTCACTTCTCTTCTAAGGACAGGCTTTTAAAATTTACAACAAACAGGAGCTTGAATTGACCAAAAATAGCCCACACAAGCCTGAGCCTGCAGTGCTAACCAGTGACTAGCAAAAACAGAAGAGAGGAAAGTGAGGGATGTAATCTATTTATGACAAACGTCAAAACATCCCTGTTCCTCCTCAGAACCAAGACAACTCCAACATACACAAAGCCTGTTACCTAGAGACAGGTTCAGTGTCCTCCACGTATATGGACAGTTGTGGCCCTGATGGCTGTGTAGGAAAGGACAACAAGGTACACACAACCTTGACACCGGGAGAAGTCCCAGAGGCGAAGCTGACGTACAGGCACAGAGCTCTATTCATAGCACAACACTGGACGTAATTGCGGCCTTCATTTGTGTTTTTGAAAACAGACCTGACAGTTTAGTGGAAGAACTATAACTTTAGGAAGAGACGATGCCAAAATAAACAGAACTATGAACAAGGAGGATGTTTTAATGCATCATATCAACACCCTTGTTCATAACATGTACTCATACTTCCTTAAAGGTTTCTGACAGACTGAAGTCATGTTTTTTTTAATGAGGAAACGGTCAAAGCAGGACACAAAAGATAACAATGTCAACTTTTGCTAGTCCTAATTTCATATACATTTCAATTGTCTTTAAGGAAATACCAGGATTTTATAACCGGGACCATATTTTCCATTTTTTATGTGTATCTCCAGACAGGAAGGTGGAAACGGGTGAGAGTTATGTGTTGTGTGTAGGTACAGACTAGCTTAGCATGATCAGTCATGGCTGAACTGATCAAGAGAAAAGTAAACAAAAAGTTTTATTTCTCTGTATGATCATTTTCCATAATGTTGTCAGACATTTATAGCAACAATCTGAAACAGTAAGTGGCAAAGAGAAGCACTATTAATGGATGTACATTAACGGCTGTGATTGACCCAAAGGATTACACCGCAGACCATTTCAAGGCCAGTATTGACCAGTAATGGACCAGTTTCAAAGATTGTTTTCTCCATTAGTCATGTAGACACAAAATGATGGGAAAATAGTGTCCAGGTTACAAAATCCCTATGTTTCCCTTTATTACTGCTCAACCCATGACAGGGCTTAGAGGCCTACGCCTGCAAACAGCCTGGCTGCTCCTATCTGCAAAGTCACTGCCAGCAAGAAAGCAATGATTAGGATCAAACAAGAAGAAACTGGTCTAGAAGAAGAAGAGGTGGGAGGGGGAGCTGGATTTAAGACAGCCTTCACATTAGGCAATGACAGGAACTGGTGCAACAGGTAGAGGAGAAATCTTGCACTGAGATTGGAAAAAAAGGTCAAAAAATATGCCTTCCAAGAACAGTGGGAAATATGTTTGAAAGCAGAAGCTGTAAGAATGATACACATTTAAAAGCTACATGTTTTTCAAACTCATCTGTGTAGCTGCATTGCACTCAACAGTGTTGGTCATCATATTTTACTGAGTTGACTCACCAATCATGTCAGTGACTTGCTGCTTTGGTTATATCACATCTCACTGACAAGCATTTTCCTGTTCATCAGGGCCACTTCATCTCCTCATCTATCACACGTACTTGGGGTGTGCCTCAGGGATGGATTCTGGGCCCCTAGCCTTTTCTCAATGTACATACCTTTTCTTTCTGTCAGCAGATTAAAAATGATCAGTAAGTTAATTTTGGTACAATACATCAAACATATATGTTTAGTACTATATGTGGACCCATACAAATATGATAAATCATTAAAATAAATACTTTTTGTTTTTTGTTTGAGTTTGGGCTTAAAAAATTACTAGAATGATTATCAAAATAGTTCTTCTGTCGAACAATAACCCGATCAATCGAATAATGGCTGCAGTTCTAAATAATGAACCATGATATCTTTATGTTAGCTTAACTATGATTTGTAGTTTAGGTGACCTAAAGACTACTTTGAGGATAATATAAGTGTAGTATTACTTTCTCCAGATTAAAGCTGTAGTATGTAGCAATTTTTTTTTGTTATAATTGCTAAAATGATCATTATGATCTGACAATAGACTATGATACAGGTCAACTGTGAAAAAAATCTGATGTCTTTAGGATCACCCGGTGGTCGTAATGCCTCTTTGCAAGATCCCAGGGACCTGAGACAAGTAAACCAATCACAGCGAGGAGCGTCATTCATGTGGAGGTTTGTAGCCATGGTTACAAGCCTGTGCGCACACGACAGAAGTAGGAGGGAATGGGAAGGTGTAGCCTTTGAAATTTTCTGTCTAAGGCCACGATTTTTTTGTAGCTAAATACAGCAGCTTTAATGATGATAATCAATACGCCATAATTATATACCTCAACCAACCGGCCAGACAGAAATGAAAGGTAAACTTGAATTCATGCCAACCAATACTGGGCCATCTGCCAGAAATTTGGGAGTTATCTTTCATTCAGGTCTGACCTTTGAGAACCAAGCACAAGGGATTATGCAGATTTGGTTTTATCAGATGAAACACGGCCAAAATGAAAAACCTTTTCTTTCGAAAAAGAAACTTATTTGTGCCTTTATTTCATCCTTATGGATTACTGTAACTCTCTATATTCTGTATTCAATATTTTAAAAAACCCACGAGGCTAAACAAATATAATTAGCCCAAAATGCAGCTGGAACCACAGGGAGACACCACATTACCCTGCAACTAGTCTAACTTCATTAGCTTGCCATTGCTTCCAGAACAAAGTAATTTAAAGTATTAAAAGAATCAGCTCCAAGCTACATCTCTAACCTGCCAAACACCTGTGTACATGAAGGTTCAGCAGAAAAATCCCTTCTCCCAGGTACTGAGTCTAGACTTGCAACACATAGTGACTGCACAAAAGCTGTTCTAGCACATTAACTGTCAAATGCATTACCATTAAAATATGAACAGCTACTTCTGTGTTTCTGGCACTTGTTTTTTTTTTTTTTACTTTTTCTCATAAAACTGACTTGTAGAATTTTATCTTCTATTGAATATTGTATTTGTACTTTATTACCTCTATGTAATTTATTTGATTTTACTGTCTAATTTTATTGCTGTCTCTCATAACCTTTGTAGAAGGGCAGGTACATTAGTTTTTCAGGTTTTTATATCACCAGTGCAGTGCATGTTGGGAACAGACTGATAACTTGGCCTCCGCTACTCATGCATAGAAATGTTAATTTAGTTGATGTAACACAGATGTTATGAATAATAAGTAATCTAATAGTAAAACTGTCTCTTTTTTCATTTTAAATAAAATAAGGGTTACACTTAAACATAATAGGTTGTTTGTATTTTCTATATACCTTCAGTTCAGATATGAGTGGACATGTTTGCTTCAAAGATATGTGCTTTGTCTGCTTCATAATTGCCAAGATCTCAGGGCATACAAGAAAAACTGGTTTCGATCTGCACATAAAAAGTAGTTGTTCGATTTCCACACGTGTAACTTCAGTCATTATGTAGTGCTGCTAATTTGTTGTTAACGCTTCACCTTCTGTATAGACACTGGGTAAGAATCTCTGGTCTCTCCCTGACATGCTGGAGTCAATCTGTAGGGGCCTGAAGCTCCCCCTGTTTCTGCACAGAGGTGAGCAACTAAATCACTAACTTATTCAAAATGTATAATTAGGTGTATCACATGTCCAAATTACACCAAAAAACATTGCACTACCTTAGGTTCCCAAACATAGTAAGTGTGGAGTCAATCAGATGAATGGTTTTTGAGTTTTGTGAAGGTCACACATACAGATGTAGTTGGACTTATGGGTCAAGTGGCAAGAGATAGAAAATTAAGCTCTGAAACTGACTATTTGATGCAATCTTTAAGGGAAGTACTATGTTTTTTTTTTTTTTTAAATAGATGTAAGTAAATGAATGTGTGGGTAAAAAAGTAGAGTATATGAGGCAAGTAACCAAAAAAAGACAGAAGCATGAAACCAGAGCTCTCACTAAAATAGGAGTCCTTTCTTAATAGAGACATTGTGTAGTTTTACATTAGTGCTCCACTTGTGTTCAAACTAGAAAATTCAAATTGAAACTTTGTAACTGTGCTAAAGAAAAGGGCAATACAGTTTTTAATCATTATTATATTTTTGACTCTGATAGAACTGAACTCCTCACACACACACACACACACACACACACACACACACACACACACACACACACACACACACACACACACACTATAGTGACCATAAAAAAACTAGAATCAGCTAGTGAAATCAAAACCAGTTTGTGGTACAATGACAGAGGGAAAGTACTCATATCAAGACTCGACCTCATAAGTGAGTGATTCTGTGAATGCCTGTCACAGCTGAGAGTGTGTGATCACAGCAGGTGATATTATGTCCACTGTGTGCATACCAAACAGCACAGCCAGTGTTTGAATTCAGTGGGAAAGGAACTCAAGCTGTGGTATGATATTTTTTCTTTTTCTTATGAATAAATGAATGAGTCAGACAGAGTGTCAAGCAGTGACAGAGACGCCTCTGATAACATCACCTGGTGTCTGCTTGAGGACAGTGTCATACAAGAAAGCTAGAGACATTCAGCTTTGGGCACCAGCGTCTGTGTCTCTGTGCTCTGTCCATCTTATCGAACGCCTCAGCAACTCTCCACAGACACCTCCAATATCTTGATTGCTCCTTGTTTACTACCACTTAACCGTGTCTGAATTAAACAGGCTAAGTTTTATGCTGTGCTTGAAGTTGGCTCTGTAGGTGTTAAAGTGAAGAAGCCAAGCCTGTGTAACAAAAGACCTGATCCGGCTGCATCCATAATTCAGATTTACAGGATTATAAAGGTCGATTTCTCCTACTAACAACGTTGAGAAGAGATAGAGTCCAGACAAACAGTTATGCATCTGTGCACATGAATAGAGATGTAGTCTCAGATGTATCTTTTTGTTTGTTGTCAGACAACAGTAGAAAGCTATTTGATTAAAGGTCACACAAGGCTACATGGCTAGGAGAAACTCTTGGGCTGCTTGCCTAACATGACCCTTGACCAAACAACTTTTTTATAGCCAGGAAATAGTCAGTCAACATGAAACATGTCAATGGAAACACCTATCTTGTGTAACATGGTACTCAAAAAATAATCTATGGTTGCAGTAGTAAGAGCAATGTCATGTTAGAAGTGAAAGTGCAATGTACAGAAAACGATCTATTCATTGCAGGAAATACTCTCAGAAATTAAGATTGAGCTAAATGGTTAAAATCCTATTACTGTATGTAATTTCATATTGCTGTATCAGTATGTATTGATATGTTGTCATTTTTTGGAAAATTCATTGACAAGCCCTTCAGAGATGACAGAGTAGTCAATTAATCAATGTCAGTTGACAAAAAAATGCTTTGTTATTATGCTTGTATAACTATTTAGATAATTAACTATTTAAAAAATAAAAAATATACTAAAACTATCTGGTTGCATCTTCTTAAATACAGACTTCCATCACATGTTAGGATTTTACTGGAAGCTGGAAACAAATCAAATTTACAGAAAGGCGAAACCTCCATCAACACATTAAACAAACAAAAAATAAATCATCTTTCTGCCAATCAAATGAGGAAAACTAGTGTAAGACTTTTTCTTTACTGCTTCATGTCTATGAGCTAGATCTCAAAGGTTCGCCAAATTTTAACTAGCATCACCTCTTGCCTTCCCAGGTCAGCAGACTACACTTTCACAAGGAGAAATCCACTTTTAGGGAGCAATTGTGGGATCACGTTAGGAAACAGGATTTAGTGGAATGACCGCCACACCTCCACCTATATGCAACAAAAGCTAACCCACCAACGATCACATACAGTACTGTGCAAAAGTTTTAGGAAGTGTAGGTGTTACTCCAACACGTAGTACAACCAGGGATGTGTTTGATGACCACACAATCTATTTGCAGCATGACGATGAACATAGATATACAGTCAAGAGTCATGAGGAACTAAAAGTGCGGTCACAGCAAGTTAAAAAAAAAATTAGAAATGTCATTGTTCTTGAAAGCATCCTCCTTTTTACTTTTTGTACCTAAAATGTTTGCACAGTACTGCACATGTACCATAAAATTGCCTAACCCTGGTCTCTTGGACATGCCTTATCTTTATTTGAGGAAAAGGGGCAAGATACAGTAAGACAACTTGACAGCATCAACGATGCAACAATAGTCAAATGAATGACGAAAACACGTTGCTCCAGCTTGCCAAAGTTAAATGCCTTCAGGACATCTTCATTTGGTTGTGTAGCAAAGGACTGTAGCTGGCTGCCATCCAACTGTGTACCAAGCAAGGGTGTGTGTGTGTGTGTTAGATTTTTAATACCATATAATCACATGTGCAAACTAAAAGAGGTTTTCCTCACTATAATAATGCCTCCAGTTCATACTGGCTGTGAAAAGAAGATCCTATCCACAGTGAGTTCACACAAACATTTTGTGCAAAAACATGCTTAAAAGTTTATCTGAAGCTTAAATTAGCTGCTGCATAAGGCAGGAGTTGCTCAATGACAGACCAGAAATCATTTCATATATCATCCTGTAGCTCTTTATCCCTCCAGCTATCTGTTCGTGCAGTTATCAGCTAGTAAAGCTTTTTTTTTTTTTTTTAATGTTAAATTGTAGTAAAACCAGGGTTGTTCCTGAACCTGGCTGACCACGGCTCTGCTGCAGAGTGGACAGGTCCTGGCAGCTGAACCTGTCCACTGTGGAGCATCTCCACCAGGGTGAGTGGAGCAAGATCAGCTTTGGCTGTAGCGTCTCCGCAGTGGACAGTTTCAACTGACGGACAGGACAGACAGTTTCGTCAGAGCTCCGGTTACACCGCTATTTAATATTTTTAAACAAGATTTTACCAGCTGATAAATGCAGGACAAGACAGCCAAAGAGTGTGGGAGCTGCAGGGCTAAATGTTGTTTTTGTAGCTCCCAGCAGCTCTTCCTCCCACTGACAGTCATAAACTGAGAGATTTCCTGCAGCAGGCCAACTGTGCTGTAGGTACTGTTAACTCCTGAAGCTAAAACTATCTGTTTCAATCAGCAAATGTGTGATAATGAGCATTGGGCAGGGTGAAGTGGGTATTATCACCATTTATATAACTTCCATGATGTACAGCATCAGCACTGGTCCTGCTTTTTCAGGGCTGACTTTATACAGCAGATGACAGGTTGACAACAGGTTGAATTTCCAAACCAAGAAATGCTTATTTTTTTTATAAATTTGGTCCCAATTTCAAAATTAACACCAGACATTTAATTCACTTTACAGTTCAAAAAGCACGTTTTACAGTGCAGTACCACTTTAATATTAACTTGGGCACCTGACGGTTGGTATAAAACAGACCTGAAAAACGGTGAACATGTCCTTTAACATTTTCACAGGACTGGATGGACAACCTGCTCGGGAGACTCAGAGCAGCAGGATGTTGGCAGGGCAGCCATGCATGCAGCAGTGGAGGGCAACCAAAGACACAGACAGGCTCCTTACCAACGATGTGTGGAGTAACACAAATAATGGTAGTTTATAACAGTGATGCATTCACTTGAAGTTAATCTGCAGGAAATCTGACTATCTCCAACTTGTCTTTACACTTGTGAGAGTAAAAAAGAAAAAAAAAACTACTGATAATAGGGAAGTGGTTTAAAAAGAAGTGTGGGATCTCCTGCATTAACACACATTAAAGATCCTGATGTTCCTCATACACAGCTACCAGCCCATCACCCTGCTGCTGTGAGGAGGGGGGGAAAGGAAAGAAAAGAACGTCATTTAACAACTAACAATGGGAATTCCCCCCCTCATTTAACGAGAAGACAACCCGACATGAGCAGCAAATACCAACCTTTCAAAGACTATCCTAACGACGAAAATCACGAAAGCCAGCGGCAAGGCATTGAACAAGTGTCCAGCTTTGGGGTACTCCACCCCGGGAGCTGGGTCTGCCAGATCCGCCCAGGTTACGTTGTGCGGGAGCCAGAAGCGCTCGTTCCAAAACCAGGCTGAGAGAGCAGCCATGTTCCCGGTATGTCTGTCCCGGGCCGGTCACCGCAAATCGCTCTCTGATCCGAAATAAAAATAACGAATGAAACTTGTTGAACGCCTCTCCGCCCCCCCTGAGTAACTGTGTGATGACTTACTATCCTCAACTTTACCGCACAAGCGTCACGAAGCAAATACACGGGCTACTCTTCCGGTGGAGATTTTCAAAATAATAATCCGCGCTTTTTTTTTTTTTTTTTTTTTTGCTTGCCTAGTAACAGTAAATGCGTTTTGAGCAAGGGGGAGTTGTGGGCTTTACCGTTTAAGCTCACTCCCGCGTTCAAAAAACTGCAATTCCTCGACCGCCGCTGGGGGCTGGGTCCGGAAGTGAGCAATTTTCCATTCTCTCCCATGTTAAAATGCCCGACTTTGCGGCTTCAAAAAACATATTTACAGCCTGGGTCCATGAACTTTTTTGGTTTCTATAGGTAGTTTCTTCCTCCGTGCACACTGTGAGGGGGGTGAATTTTTTTCTACCTCAACCGTTTTTGTGTTATTAACGCTTAAAATTGGAGGGCGTGATGACGTTGATTGACAGGCTCAGAGGGGTCACCGGCAGTTAGCTTCGTGCTAAAGCATCGGCTGAGCTGATGGCTAAGCTAGGCTAAGCTACACCCAGAGGCTACATCGAGTGGTTGACACTAAGCGCTGCTGTACCGTCGCATTGACTTTCAGACACGTAATATGGCTTGTTGTGCTGTTGACTACGTCGGAGGAGTCTGTTTCATTACATTTGAGTTAAGGCCAGATTAAATAGGCCTGTAGTAGTAGTGCTATCTATAACAGACTTGGTTGAATGTAATATAATATTCACAAGTATGTTTTATTTAGTGTTTAATCACCTGGAAATAAGGAGAATTATTTTAGCATTAACCTACATAGGGAGTAAAGAGGCACCACCATGTTTCTACAGCAACGTGCCCAGAATTTAATTTTGCAGCATTGTATGACTACTGCAAACATAATCATTATTATTTGTAGTATTGTAATAGTAGTAGTGGTGATTTATTCTTGTTTTTTCATCGGCAATTTCAAGTAAATAAAAAAAATTACTATTATATTCGATATGAATTATATATTTCGTTGAATTTCATTCTGTAACACTGCCTCAACTGAAATGCCTTAAGACAAATTTACTCTTAATCACAATTATTGTAAATTCATTCAGATTCAGTCAGCAACTTGAAGTCTTTGTTAAGAAAAAATGACATTCAGCGCTACAGCCCCAAAACCGTCTTACGTTCACCTATACACACATACACAAACTAAATCCTACACATGAGAACTTTAAGGTTAAGGTTAGCACAAAATTCTCACCTGATTTTTGTAAATTGTCCCTCTAGCCTATCAGATTGAGAAGGGTGGGTCTAGCTGCCGCCATGCAGATTTACCCTAACCCCATTAATCACACCTGTCTTTATGCATGACTGATGCCCCCTGATGTTGTCACCCTAATAACCCGACTAAGAGGGTGAGGCATGTTTGTGTGGGCTGCAGCTGGATACTTGATGCAATCTTGCAGCAACCACACATTTTGTATTCTTCATCATCATCATCTTCTTCTTTGATGTTCTTCAGCAGCTGGCATCCATATTGTTGCATCACTGCCTTCCTCTGTTGTTAATTAACTCTTCATAGTGTCCCAGTTGTCAGTCCTGTTTTCTGAAGGTAGCCAGTGTAGTGTCTTCGGCCCTGTCCACTAACTCCAATATGTTCTTCAACTCTCCGTCTTTGTTTTCCCAAATTTTCCATTTCCTCCATCATGTCCTTTCTGTAAGATATATCTTTATTGCAGATGATTGCAGTTTCTGGTATTTAACAGTGTTGACAAAGACTGGTTGGGTAATTAATTACATATAATATGAAGTGTGATTTCAATACTAAGCTGATTGGATTCATTATCTGTGTGCGGTTTTTGTTCCATTTGTATTTTGCCATAATTGTATTTATTCAAAATAAGGACTTAAGCAACATAATTTGGACTTCTCTGCTTGCAACTAGATATATAATAAACTGTTTCCAATTTTTAAAAAAGCTATGGTTGTGACACATAGAGCAGTCCTATAGATATCCTGTAGAGTAATGTGGGTCATTCCTGCAGAGGATTTATATAGACGTCCCACAGGGTTTACAAATGTTGCAGGAGAGTAAACCTTCCTGTAGGATTTATAAAGGTTAATATAATGTCCTACACAGGATCATTTTAATATATGCACTGTTCCGTTTAGGAGGTTTTTCAACGTTAATTAGTGTTTAACCTCAACTCTTTTTTATTGTGAAGGAGAAACAGCACAGCTTCCTGTATTTGGTCCAAGATTGAGAAACTTGACACATCTTGGCTGCTGCCCTGAGGTGAGGACTGGAATTGAGGAAGTGAGGCGGGTCACTCCTCCCTCTCTGAAGGGATGGGTGAAATACACGCATGGCATCCTCCACCCTGCTCTCTTCCTGTTAGACCCACAGCGCAGTCAGGTACTTTAATAGCCGAGTTTTGTGAAATGTTATACCCTCCGCTCCGTAATCAGGCAGATAGGTTTTCTGAAAAGATGCCGCATGAAAGGTAGATAAAGCCATCCAGAGTGATGCAGTCGTGATTGATGCTATAGCACAACCAAGTGGTCACTGAATGTACTACAACTACACATTGTGAAGCAATATTATGTAACACTTTGACCTATTCAAACATGGGATGGATTACATGTCATTTCTCCCAGGGTTCTCACATATGTTGCCTCCTGCTAATAGTAACTTAAATATGTTTAATGAAAGAATAGTTAACACTGCTGATATATGATACTAGAAAATCAGGGTTTGATAGCACCACAGCGGTTCAAGAAGCAACATCCCTCCATCTACGTTGTTTAGCAGGGATGAGGCTAGCTGCAGTGCTGTGCTGTCCACTTTCTAATTATAGTTGGACTTTTGCTCCTTTGGAGCACGTTATTATTAGAAATCTCGCAGGGCACTTGACTCAATAACTATGCAAAGGATTTCAGCAAGGGAGTCCACTTTTAATTATAGTGGCAAATTATGCAACTTCATGGTTCACTACATGGCTGAGCAACAGAGGAGTTAAAAAAAAAGAAAGAAAAATAAACACATTTGGGGGGGGCATAGTCGTGCGTGCATGTCGGTCCATTTGTAAATTGAGAGGACGAAGCTTACAGCACAAGAGGGTTTTATAGATGATGACACTGGCAGCGTATGCATAATTCCATTTCTGTGGCAGAGGAAATAGGCTGTCCCCTTGTCTTTCACAGAGGCTTTAGCTGGCATTTTTGAGCAGTGAAGGGATACACTGACATATGGTGACGGACAGATGGCGGTTCATGAACGCATTGGTTTCCTGCATATCAACATAATCCAGAAAGACGGGGTGCATCTCCAGGGATTTTTACAAATGAATCAACAGAATGCATAAAATGTGTTAATCAAGAGATTTTAAAAACATCAGGGAGGGATTCACATTTGAATACATCCAGTGACCCCAGCAGGAGCTGCACTTAAAGAAAGGTTGAAGTAGACACTTTAGAAAATGGTAAAGGTGAAGAGTTTAGAGTGGCAGCCTGACTGAGCTCAGGTCAGGTTACATTGAGGCCACAGGGTGTGTGTGAGTGTATCTGCCTCCTGAATACATCACCAGGACGATGACCATTCAAGAGATCACAAAATGAAAAAGCAAACATTAAATATGAGCACAGACCCAGTTCCACAAATTTATTCCAAAATAAATAATTGGTTAAGTAATCGGGTACATCTTTACAAGTCCAGAATAAAAACAACACAGTGGGAGTTGTAACTATAGTGTTTTCAATGCTTTAACATTGGAAAACATGTCAGTGCAAAGTCTAGTTAAGGCACTTTTACCTAAGAATATCGGGTACTGCAATACTTCATGTCGACATTCAGTTCAGATAGAGAAATTTTTAATTTTCAAAAATTTTTAAGACTTGGAGGATTTATGCTACAATTTGTGATATGTATGTTTTACAATAGGTGAAAAGAGAGCTGAGGACAGGGGTTATGTAATGTACTAAATGTATTTCAACACAGCAGCTCAGATAGATGAAGGGCAACTCTGCATGTTTCATTTTTTTCTTTGTCTCTCCAGGAGTTAGGATCAGGCACAACCTGCCCCCCATAAATTCACCTGGGTTAATATAGTGGTTCCAGTGTAAAAGTCTTTCCCAACATGCATCCATCAGTCCTGCAGTTGGCACTTTACATATGTTCTGGGTGGTTCTGCAAACAGTTGATGAACTCTTTGACTGGATGGTTTTTGAAGCAGATGTGGTAAACAGCGGTGAAAAGAGGAAACCTGGAGAAATGGAAGAAGGGTTTAAGAATGATTAAAATAATTACATGAATAGTTGACATTTGTCTGATTTCTTGCTGAGATCTAGACGAGAAGATCAACATCACTCTAATGTTTGTGTGCTAGACGCCAGTTAGCTTAGCTTAGCTGAAAGAAAGCGAGTGGAAACAGCTCGCCTCTGATGGTAACAAAATCTGTCTACCAGCATGTCAATCTCATTCTCACTTAAACTTATTTCAGTAACTTCCTGGAGTCTCCACTGGTTCCTCAGCATCACCCCATGGTGACGACAAGAAAGTAAAGAAATCATTGCTGCCGGCCAAAAAATAATCCTGCACACATTGCAACCCCCAATAAAACTACATTTTGTCATTTTTACTTTTTTGATAGCACTTAAGTGTGTAAAGAGCAAGGCTAGCTGTTTCCCTCTACTCCTATTCTTTGTGCAAAGCTAAGCTAACCAGATACTTGCCTTGGTATCAGTCATCAACTATCCCTTTAAATACTGTATACATTCTTGCATAAGTTAATGTGAACTCCATCAAATCTTTTCTAAAGACACCAGTAAAATCCAAATGTTTATATATGAATGAAATTTGTGTGGAGTTGTAGAAATTATTAGTATTCAAATAATTGCACAAGCACTCTTGTGACCAAACATCCTTTTCATAGAACATGAAATAAACTCACTTTTCCACCAAGTTTTTCTGTTTCAAAACGTCATGGACCTCTGTTGCAGTTGCTGGACCTTGAAGCTTCTGACCATTCAGCAGCTCTTTCTCCAACTGCTCGATGGTCTAAACAGAAAGATCCTGGTTATTTTAAGTTTTTCATAAAGAGAAGTGGTGCAGATTATTAAAGTGAAACACAGAAGGAAATAAAAGCTGTTCCTCATACTTTGCCTGTTTTGGCAAAAGCTTCTCCAATCTTGCGGTTGCGTCCACCGTAGCAGGTTGTGATGAGGTCAGCAATACCACAGCTCTCCAGGAACGTTGCAGGGGAGACGGCACAGCCTGTGCAGAAGATCTTAGCGAAGGCAATCATCTCCATCAGGCCGAGACGAATCACTGCTGCCTTAGTGTTGTCGCCGTATCCCAGACCATCACAGAAACCTGCTCCTACTGCGACAATGTTCTGCAGTAACAGTGAGGAGGAGATGCTGCAGTGATTTCATTGCACTTTTCATATGTTATAAAAACAAGAGCTTTTGGGATTTTCTTTAAATGGCTCAGCTTCATATCAATTGTAAAAATGATATTTCACTTATTCTGCTTCATTTTTTCCTTTTATTGCATTTTGTATTGCATCTTGTTGAATGATGTTTCCATATAGTGAAAGGCTTAAATGATCAGAAAAGGAGAATATTGTTGGGATAATTAGTTTGCAACATTTAGAGTTGAACATTTTTGGAGAAATACATTACAAATGTATATTGAAGAGGAATAGACATATCACTTAAAAACCTACTGACATTAAAGTTAAAAGTATGAACCATAAGTGCTTAAACACACGATAGTGATGTTAAACTATTATTGTGAATATCCAGAAGAGCAGATTTTTGTTTGTCTTTTTTTTTTTTTGATTTAAGAAAAAAAAAAACTCAACCTTGAGTGCCCCGCAGATCTCCACAACATCAGACTCCTCCACCACAGTCACACGGAAGTTGGTGGTCTGCATCAAGTCCTTCAACATGGGCCCAGGTCCTTTGACTTTGCAGCCTATGTCCAGAAAAATAAAAATCATTAACAGTTTCCACACTGACACTGTAGCAGACACTGATTCACTTTCTGGATGTTTTGTGTTAAATGAAAAAAAGATCTTGATTCTAAATACACAAAAAGTCTCAAAAAGCATATGTATATAATATTTTACTTTAAGGAAAATAATAGTCAAGGCAAACAGCATCTTGTTGTAGGAAGAAAAAATCTTACTGCTGGATGAGAACAATATTTTAGGATATTTCGGATCCATATTTTTAAATTAAAAATCAGATATAATTAAACCACAGCATGAACTGCAGATGTTACAGAAGTTCCTCCTTAACAACAACTGGAGCCTCACTGAAAATTGTTTCATACATCCAGAAAACGTAGGCATTAGTAAATGTTTTAATAGATTGATGTACTCTGTATGCACTCAATTGTGTTTCAATACATTCCTATTGCCCTACTTTAATAAGAGCAATTATCAAAAAGAGCAATGCAATCATTGAATTCATTAACATACCGATGGTTGTTTCACAGAACTTCTCATCAGCGACCTCGTTGGCGATGTTTGCTCCCATGAGGACTGTCATGGTGATGCCCAGCTTCGCACGGATGACCTCAGAGATCAGCTTCAGACCCTCAGGACTTGCATCAACACCCTAGAGCAGACAGATAACCAAAAAAAGAACTCAAACTCCAACAGTCCATGTTCCTTTGTGCGTTATAAGGAGGAGATTCTCCACAGAAACGATTGCTACCTTAATGAGAGACATCCCAATGGCATCCTTCTTGATGACGTCTTTGATGGTGTCACACACTCTCAGAATGAACTGGTGGGGGACCACAAAGATAAGGATGTCGGCCCCCTTAACAGACTCAGCCAAGTCTGGAACGGCCACCTGATGAAGAGAGAGGAAGTGTTGCCTGACTTCAATCATGTGACAGCACATCAACATATTATGTGTCTGTGTTGTTGGAGAGCTGTTTGGTGCTTACCACATTGGGGGGCAGCTTGTGACCAGGCAGGTATTTCACATTTTCATGGTCTGTGTTGATGATTTCTGTGAGTTTACGGCCATTCACCGTCTCTTCAAACACCCACATGTTCACCTTTGTGTCAAATGTGTCATATTTGGCTGCATTGGCACCTACAATCTTGGCAATGGCAGAGCCCCTGTAGACATGGAGACATCAACTTATTATTCCTCCCAAACAACATTAACCCTCCTCTATTTTTTCTCTGTGAAATAAAAAATTGATGGATTTATATTGGGCTTTGGGAGCATCTCACTTCCAATTTGCTGCAAAGTGAAAAAAAACACCAAAAAGTTGTCATATCTCCTGATTATTACTGATACAGACCTTTTGTTTATGTGTATACTCCCAGTGAAATGAAAAAACATAAAATAATAAAAGTTGATTTTAATTGTTCAACTTCCTCAAAATGAATGTACTATTATAATATAATGCATTTCTCATAGTTCATTTAAATACAGTCATGCATCCCAAGGTTTGCCTTTGAGGATTAGCTTACATATGGATCTCCAATATTGTAGTACAGAATTTTAGTGTCACGTGGTTTAGATGGTTTCACCAATTACAGGTGAAGCATCTACACCAGCTGGCTGATAGTCCCATTTAAAGACAGGCTATTGAATATCTACATGACATTCAGTAAGAGCTCCGACAAATCCTAATTTAAGAACATCACTAGGTAGTACGTCGGGCGCAGACTTTCTCACAACTAATTTAAATGTCATGCTGGCTGAGGGATATAAACACTACATGAGTGATGAGTCTGCACAAATACTACTTAAAAAGAAAAGGGCAGCAGGAGTTTCTCTTTAATAAAGGTCTTGGAGTGTTGAGACAGCAAAGGTCATCATAACTACGTGGAGAGTGAGTGTCAGTCTCGTAAAGACCCCCCACCACTAGTAAAGCAAAACCCAGACTCAAGACTTGCAAAACATCTTAAAAGTGCATGAACTTTAGAAAGTAAGCTGCGGATTTTTAAACAAGAATGACTTTATCTCTCTATGCACCAAGTATGCCAAGTTAAAGGCAGCATTCAGAAATAAAACAAACTTTAAACCGTGTGCGGCAGCATATCCAGGAGACAGAAATCCCACCAGCAGATATGGTGACTATACAGTTAATTTTGCGTACAATTACGCGCCGTGCACCACTCCAGGAGCGCATTTCTAATTGCAAAATTTTACCTTTCAGTTACCCAAAGTGACTCTAAAGTAACTCCTCCACTCACCAGTTACCAGAGCCAATGACACAAACTTTCTTCTGTGCTGCCATGTGTGTGACCTTCCAGACAGAGCCGCTGTGCTGCCGGTGCGACGACAGACTCAAGCGGGACAAAAAGGTATTTATACCGGACCCGCAGCGAAGATCAGACACTCCCTCTCCTGTTGGTTGGTCTGCTCTGTCAGACACAGTCTCTCTCTGTGTCCAATAATAACAATCTTTATCTGCATAAATGTTGATGAATGTTAAAGCTCTATTATAACTGACTCAAAACCAGATGTTATACATAAGACATTTCTGTCATAGAAGAGATTCAAATGTGTTACTGTTGTACACAGCGATGTTTTAAATAGTGGTCTTTCTAATGCAAGTAGACATTCTCTATGGTAAAAACGGATTTATAATAGACGATAAATTCAGTGTCATTACAGGAGACAAAACACTCATCCCTCATGAACAGGACAAGCCGAAATTAAAATGATTATTCATGATTCATTTAATAAAAATGTAATGAAAAGTTTCATAATCAATTTTTCAAACCCAAATTCTAAATTTCATCTGGCTCTACTTCTTAGCCGCTGTAGTCTGACAAAACATTTGGAGTCATGTTGGAATTTAGAGCATTTTAAGGTAATTTCTGAAAATATAAACCTAAATGAATAACTGATAGGGAAAACAACTCCCAGATTAAAAGATCTGGAACATAAGAGTTATAACCCTATTATAAGAAATTCAGAAATATTCATACACTATTGCATTAGAGGTTGGGAACAAAGTTGGTGACAGTAGTGCTGCAAGGATTAGTTTATCAACAGAAACTAACCAACCATCTTTTATATATATTTTTAATATTTTAATAATTGTAACAATTTTCAGAACTACCACAAGAGAAGATAAACCAGGTTAAGACTGCAGCTGAAATATGATCCATACAGTAATAGTTAAACAGAAGCACAAAGTCACAGACAGCTTAGTTTTACATATCCTTTATTATAACATAAGTACATACAGAAAAATAGGTTTGGTCCATGAAAAAGTCTGCAGATTCAAACAATACTACAGTTGTCCTCCCCACCCCCCAGTGTTAAGTTTTACACCCAGACACTCATTTTAAAATCTTGTATCTGCCCCCAAACCCACATTAGTGTATTCTTGGAATTCATGAAATGCACACACGCAGAAGTTCCAGCCAGGACACTCATATTTACCTTAAACAGGAAAACAACCATTTAACTCATAAACAGTGTCAGGTCATCAGTCAGTGTGCCAAGAAGCTACGACTCTTTGCGTCTGCTCGTCCACGTGTGTGAGACCGAGCTTGTTTATGTGTTTATGGCTTCTTTGCACATTACCAAGATGCACGAAACTAAAAAAGGCGAATTCATCAAAACCTGACTGCCGTCTTTACGTCATGTAGAGCTAAATCACCAAGCTCGAAGAGCAAGGGCTGATTAATATAAATACTGGTTCAACTATCTGAGCATAGACAAAGAGTTAAGAAAAAGATTTGCCAGGATAAGAGTTACAATTTTACTTCACATCAATCTTCAGTTTTTTTCTGCTCAGTATTTACAAAACTATATAGACTAGAGGTACTCATACTAGCTACTTCCTTGATAATCTGTACTAGTTAACAAGACAAGTACTGATATTATACATATTTTAAAAACAAGGATCAATGATAAAAAAAAGAAAAACTTCATACTGGCACCCTTAACAAAAAAACATTTTGCCACATCGATGTATATTCTGCCCTGATTGAGCTTTCCAACTTAAAACCGTCCATTCTCTCGTACAGACACAAAGTGTCAAACTAATGAGAAGTCTTAAGACAACGTGACATGAACAGCCAATGTGCAGCAGAGTGGCCTGATTAATTACACACACAATGACGCTCAATATTTAACTGAATGGGCGAGCACCTGGAGGCTGGGCCGGGAGTGTAAAATGTAAATTTACTTTCCAAAACGGGACACAAAGAGCGATGGCAGAATCAACACATTCCTGCTGATTTAAGATATTTTTAGTTCCGGGGACAAAATGAGTTAAAAGTTGCCACGTACAGTCTGCCCTCTGCTTTTCGTTTTGTGCACAATCTGTACTTTTGTGTGAGCACAATGTATCAAAATGAAAGGAATGCTTCCAGGTAAATCTTAAACATGCAAGAGAAAATTCATTGTTCTCACGGAGCTCTGGTGTGAGGGAAAAAAAGGAATCATGTATATATACGTACATGTTAAAAAAAAAAAAGGTGGAAGTAGCAACCAAACTACAAATAGTAGCTGAGCTGCAGGGTGAAGATAAAAAATGACATCCTATATAGCATTAAAACCATCTAGCATCTATGTCTCTAAGTTTGTCAGAAAATTCTGTGAGGAATTCCTCTTGAACATCCCATACACACACGTGTACACACCCACACACGTACACACACACACACGTTTGTCAGTCATCTCACGTCTGCCGTCTATGGACTCATTTCTTTAGGTGTTCCTGATGCCAAGCGCCTGCTCCAGCTCCTGTCGTCTCTGCTGGACCTGAGTGACATTTGCACAAAGAGGAATTTAATCACCAAGACAACACTGCGATTAATTAATCAGCAGCAGAACACTGATTAAAACTCAAGGAGAACAATGGGAATGATAAAAACTGATTGTTCATCAAGGCTGAAGCAAGTGAAAAAAAATTTAAATACAAAAAAAGACAAAATATCAGAAAATCTCATCATTCTTTGTACTTTGACTAGAGGAGTTATCATGTTGTGTCTGTTGGATCATCACATTACTAAAGCACAGTAAACTGTTCAAAACAGCAAATTAATATGAAGTGAAATGGGGGAGTTGGAAATTATGATCGATACAATCTAAACTATTACGTTTTGCAAACGAGAGCTAAAGATGATCATGTTGTAAAAACTGAACAGATAATCTGCAGCTTAAAATCAATTTGCTTTTAAAATTCAGGTCAAGACACTTTTGCTTCCTGTTCAAATTCTTTTAATCTGCCACCACTTTGATTCATGTCTCCACAGTAACATTGCCAAAACTCAAGGAAGCTGAAAGTATTTTGAACTATCGCCATGCCAAAATGTGACAAAAACATGATTTCTCAGAAATTAAAGTTGGAAAAATTTATAACTATTTACCATAACTTAAGCCTAGAAGATCTTCACATTATCTCTAAGAGTATCATTCAAATAAAAACTTGTGTGCCTAATTATTGAAGTATTTAATGTAAGAAAAAGAAAGAGTGATGAGGACAAACGGGTTACCTTGGAGTAGAAGTAGCGGCACACTGCTTCCTGGGCCCATGGCTGGTAGTAGAACTCGGCTCTTCGCTCTTCTTCTGGGTTTGCGACCACATCTGTCATGGTCTGTTAACAGAGGACGACATAATCAGGAAAAAAAAAAAGACATCAAGTACCGGTAATTAACTAAATTATCAAAGTGTGACATCTAGCAATGAATCAAAACCCTGACCACAGCTTTGGTATCTTCTATCATAAAGGGAAGTTTCTTTCTTTTTTTTTTTTTAATGTGAGGTTGACTGCGTCGTTTGTGTGAGAGCAGCTCTGGACTGAATTTGTTCAATTTCACAGAGATTTGGTTGAACAAACACTGCAGGTGGGTGACAGCTGGTCAGGAGTTAATCAGCTCACTCGGCGAACAGAAGGGGGGGGGGCACGCATTCAGTCAA
>JANJYP010008905.1:0-12381 GCA_024605115.1 Rastrelliger brachysoma | reverse complement strand
ATCTTCAGTAAAGCAGAGGACATAATAATACCTCTACCCAAATAATGTAATACACAGTGTTGCTCAGTCGACAGCCTTCATACATCGACTTTCATTCTAAAAATAATTTATCTTGGAGTTTTATGGCACTTTTGTTTTGAGGCACTGGCAAGTAAACAACTTTAGTCACTTAAGTCAACTGCTCACAGTCTGACTGACCACTTCTTGATCCTCCTCTAAGACGTATCAGACTTTACTTATCTATCTCAGTGTCTCTTTTATATACATATTCTGCAAGATTTTGACAGATATAAATTTAACTTTCTGAAACTCAAATTCAGCTGATTACAGCAGGATACGAATGTACATTTTACCTTTTAGTCAAAGTAATGAAAATACAACTTTGTGTCCACAATCCAATAACTCACAACATAAATAGAGACGGTACTACATTATCATCTTACTACATTATAAAGCCAATTTACTTATTGATTTTAAATGATTTATGTATCATACTCTGATTAAAAATACCTGTTTTGTTGGTTTGTTCAAGGTGAACTTACTAGTGGTACAGTGTTTACAGCTCAAAGGCACTGGTGATCCCAAAATATTACAAGAATGCTAAATATCATGCAAATATCTGCACGTAGACTTTTCTACCCCTTCCTGGTGTACACATTGCTGCTGTGAAACAAAAATGTTAATATCTGATTCACTGATACACAGATGCAGGAAAATGTTGGAGTGATTTTCTCAAATTTCATCTGTCATCACTGAGCACAAGAAGGGATTTAATATAACACATTTTCCTATCTTGTGAAATGTTTAGACACTGCTTATAGTAACGGCTTATAGTGCATGACAGGTGTTTGATTTAGTGATTACTATTTTTAATTACTATTTCTTACTAATAATACCATGTCAGGAAGTGCATATGCATACTAAGTTCATAGGAAATTCAATAGAAGATAAAAACAAACTGGCAGGTGCAGTTAACTGTAAAATGCGCAGCAAACCTAATCCCAGATTTGCCTAGCATAACATTACTTCATAATATAGTAAATTATTATAATATCACTGTTCTGAGAATGGCATTTGCTCCACTTATTGTCAGTCCACAATTTATCCAAATTGTCTATCTGACAGAAACAGTAGGTAACAGACAAGATGCACAAACACATACTGTACATGCATGCATACACACACCCGCACATACACGCACGCACACACACACACACACACACACACACACACACACACACACACACACACACACACGCACACACACACACAGCAAAACACTTGTATGTCGTTGTGATCCTTTGTGGTGAATCTGCGTAGTGTTTCCAGTCTCTATAAGCATGTTGCAGAGGGGCTTTGTGGTTTAATGAATGAAAGGCATCCGCTCCTTGCTGTCATTGTCTCCCTCAGGCTCCTCTTCTTCCTCCCCTGCTTCACTGGTCTCTGTACTGTCGCTGGCCATCTAGTGGTAAGAAATATTATTGATCAACACAAACAACTGTGTGAGCTGACATCAAATGGACCAGTAAATGTGTCCTCTGTTGCATACTATAAATCTAATAGTAGTAGTTTTTCTGAGTATGATGTTGAGATCACCATAGAAACTGCTGCTGTTAAACAGAAGGAAATTCAACTCACTGCTCCCTCATGACCCTGATTGGACCTGACAATGTACAGTAGGAGTCAGGAATGTAACTTTAACAACATTTACTACAAAGACCATCCTGTGATCCAGACAGCCAATTAGCTGGGTAGTTAGTTTGGCACAGAGGTGATCAAACTGATTTTGCACATCTTATAATGTCTTCACTATTTTTCAAAAAAAAAAAAAACAAACAAAAAAAACTTCACTGAAGATGCAATTACGATTAAATTAGCTCCAAACTGGCTAAAAACATAAGATTTGCCCGTGATGAGCTTACCCCATGTCTTTTTCCTAACTCTAACCAATCAGAATCCTCATTCCTAAACTTAAGTGATGACTACTCAGAGGCAGAGTAGAGGGAGTCTTGGCGGGGCCACAGTCAGATTCATAATTTAGGGGTGGAGGGGGTCTGCTTTTACATTTGTCATCCTCCTCCTCTTTCTCTTCTTCTCCATGTTGGTCATGTAGCGTTGTATTGACAATTAATGTCATATAATACTGTGTGTGTGTGTTTAGTCATGAATACAGTAATTATCTACTATCCATATTGTCTTATCCTTACAAAATGTATACAGTGACATTTTAAACTATATAGTTTGTGTCTCCTGATCAATAAGAGTTTGGTATTTTAATACTTTATGCATCATTACATGGCATACACTCCACATAATCTCTTGACCTTAAGATTGTTTTTTTTCTGAGATGAAGGCTAGTGGCCCACTTAACAGCTTCATCTATTCATGTATGCCATCTCTAAATTTTGTTCTAAAGCTATAATACAAACACATTTTTTGTGTTTACCAGCGGAGTAGGAGTCTTCTCAACATCCAGAATGAGTTTTCCTATGTTGCCTCTGTCATGAATTCTCTGCATGGCCTCTTTAACCTGAGAATAAAACATAGCAATTAACCTTAACCCATATCAGTCACACATGAAGAAAAACAAATGACTCTTTCAGTGTTTCAAATAACATGACTTTGCTGAAGGTNGAAAGAAAGAAAGAAAGAAAGAAAGAAAGAAAGAAAGAAAGAAAGAAAGAAAGAAAGAAAGAAAGAAAGAAAGAAAGAAAGAAAGAAATTCTAAAACAATATAACAATTTTGTGGTGAAAATCCTAAATCACCAGTAATCCCCAATATGTTAACAGGTCTTGAGTTACATCTAATTCTGAACATGTAATAAAGGAGGGAGCTTCATGACTCTTTAACTTCTGCTCATAAAATTGTGGCTCTTTTTTGGAATGCCCCTGTAGCAAATGTTGGGAATGTCACATAAGTGCAACACTCCTGGTGCTGATTCCAGCCTGCATTGCTGTTGTAAGTCATACCCATCTTGCTCCTCTTGTTTCCTATCACTTCACTTCACTGTCAAGTGTCTAATAAAGGGCGAAAATGCCACAAAAAACCTTAAAAGAAGATTGCCTTGTTGGAAAAGGTTATTAAAAGTAGCAGCTGTGAAGGATGCTGGCCTTCACAGAATATTGTAAAGACGCCATAAGTGTGCCAGTATTGTGATTCTGAGCTTATTGCAACAATTTCAAATAACAGGGTCAGTTTATTTAACTAGTAGGTTAAAACAACAAATAATACAACAACAATCCTATTCATTAAAGCTTGTTAGATTATTTTATCACACAGAGGAGAAAAGTTCACACATCAGAAAAAATTACACAGGAAGTGGTATATTGCTCTCTCATTACAGTCCATAGAGACACAAATGAATGTTCCTCATTGTCTGAAAGCTATTGTTTCATGAGTATTCACTTGTTAAAAGAAATAGTGCTAAACAAGCCAAGGGCAGAAATAGGTCAGAAACCTGTCCAGCACTTTGCTGCATGATATCAAACACTTTTATTAATGGGACTCTCCTGGTTCTTTTATGCCAGTGACAATTACTATAAGATGCCTTATGTAAGTTCTCTTTTTCAATACTTAACTCCCCGACTGAAATTAATATTTTCTTGACTAAAACTGCTGGTTCTCAGAAAACCTCCAGTTATTCTGCTCCAGTCATGCACTTTCTCTAACATTTCATTCCAGAAAAGAGGTTGCCATGGTTAACATGTAGACTAACGCCCTTTGAATTCTCAATCCAGGCATAAAAACAATTGAGCAGGCAGTACCCCTGACACTACATCCCACGCCATCCTCCCCACTAATGAGATTCTTCATGGGCAATGGTTCCAGTGAATGACCCGAGCATTCTGCCAAAGTTTAATGACAACAGTACTGGGAAATTTCCCATGAGAAATAAAAATCTGAAGCCAGCAATCATTTTATCAGCATATTCTCTCTGACTGTAAACAGAAAGTTCAGGTTGACTTGCTGTCAGATTCTTGTGATGTATTACACCTTTTATCTAAATTATTTTTGTGTTTTGGGTTGTGAAACTAATTCCAAACATTCTACTTGAGAGTGTGTTGAAACTGATAGGAGCAGTTAGGCAAATTATTTCCAGTAAAAAGTTCATGTTAAGAGAATGGTTCTGACTAAAGTTGTCATGGTACCATACATATCAGGATTAAAAACTTTTTTGGCTCTACAGAGCATATACCTTCAGTACCATTTTAAAGATCCTAACATAAGTTTTTTCATTTAAATGTAGTTAAGATTTCTGCTCAGGTTGAAGCTTGGTAAAACTATGCTGGAATTGATTATGGCAATCATCTACAGTTGGTTTTCCAAAGTCTGTAACAGCAAATGCAAAGATGCCTTTAGTTGTTAGCTGTGACTCTGATACAGATAACAGATAAACAGGTAATGCATTTGGTCAAAAGAGGAGAGGAACTCAAGGAGATAAAAGGAGGGCCAAACCTTAAAGTGATTAAAAGTATCTCAAAATTGATTCTACAAGATGCATGTGGCTAATGTAAAGAAGCTAAAATAGGTGCAATATGGTCACATTTTTGCCCTCTCAGCCGCTGTGTCTCCACTGTGGAGTAGCACCTGAACAACACTCACCAGTGATGTCACCGCGGCAACGCATTGAAAGTAGAAAACAACAATGAGTAGGTAAACCTGGAAGGAGCTGAGGTGGTTGCTGTATTTCCATACAGAAGTTTTTCGGGGCGGAGAAAACCACCCTGGGAGTATCTACATTGAGGCAGGGACATGTGTCAGTACCCAATTCATCCCAACTTTGGTTTTGTGAGGGGGGAGACCACAACAGTTTTAAAACAGGTGTGAAAGGCCCAGAGAACAGGGAACTTTTAACAATGGACAAAATGAGTAGGTCAATGGATAGGAGAAGCTCCTTCAAAAATGAAGTTGGTAAAATGCTCAAGGAGCAGGTAGAAGACTTAATATTATTGATTATGCTTAGCAGAGTTTCAAGGGAAATTTGGTTGAATGACCAGTGAGCTTATAATGTTGATCTAGAGGAACTGATTTAGTTTTTTTTTCTTTTAAATTAGAAAGTTAAGGAGAAATGTGCCTATGAAACATATTATTATTAAGAGTTGTGATGTGCATCAACAACATAATCAGTAGTAGTTAAACTCCAAGATTAACCTGTCCTTCTCCCTGAGCTTATTCTGCATGCAAGCAACATCTTCCTTCACTTGTAGAATAGCAGTTCGCACACATTATGATTGCTAGCAGAACTGCATGCAAAGTTTTTAACTTACTTAGCCATCATGTGAAGGCAAGCCTTCAGATCCTAAAGTCAAGACAGGAATTAGATGTATCCTCTGTGTTTGGACTAAGTTATGTTAAGCAAAAGAAGCTTACATTTTAAGTGGTTGCTATTTCACTGGTAGAGAGACCATATCTCCACCATGACAGTGGAAAGTGAAAAACCATGGCTGGGTAGGGGATGTTTCCTCACTTTTTGCTAAAATATCCTAACATAGCCAGCATTAGTTGGGGTCTGTTTGGATGTGCATTGTCAACTTGTGAAGACAAACTTTCCAGTAAATGTGAATATTTTACCAGTGAGGCATGTCCACCTGAAAATGTTTATCTGGTAAATATGATGCAGCACTTGTTTGGGTTGTTCTCTAAACGAACAACCCAAACAAGTGCACAATGTATTATGGCATATTAGATGCACCACTCCTGTCCTTGTCAGAGGAAACAAGGTTCTAAGACTAATAAAAGTTTCTGAATTCATTTTCACAAGATAATATTTCACAGAGATGCACTGCACAACTTGCTATTACCAGAAGACCATTGGGCACATAGCTTCTCTGAAACAATTCAAGCTTAAAAACAGCTGAAAAAATTAATTCATCTGATTGAAAGTGCTCTCTGTGGTTGGTAGCTTTTGGATAACAAATCACGTTCAGGTGATTTCTGGAATGGCTGAGCAGATCCAAAATCAATATATGTATATTTTGTGTTTAGTGTACACCTAAAAAGACTCTGCTGAAAGAAAAGATTTCGTAGAAACTGAGATTGAAGTGACTGACATATGGCCTATTGCATTTTGTGTGGGAGTCAAATAATTGTGGAGCAGGAAGATGCAACCTACCCACCATCTGCAAAAGAATGTCCAATAACAGCTGACAATGTCACAGAAAGCATCAGCGACAAACAACAGATTATACATTGTCTTTCCAATGTTCCCTGGCATCTCTGTTTACATTACCACTGTGATCTGATCATTTTAATTTCATAATGATTGACATCACTCTGTCTTACCTCCTCTAGTGCCCATAGGGAGTCCACTACTGGCTTGATCTTCTTTTGCTCATAGAGACACAAGAGTTTGTCCATTACTGTTTTCACAAGACTACATCTGCCTTGTTTGAAGAGGAGATTGAGGAGCGAGAATCCTGCAATGACTTTGTTCTCCTCGTATAGTTTAATAGGGTTCACCTTCTCCACTTGCCACCACTGAAGAAAAAAAACACAACGATTTAGAAAGACATTTATGTGTGTGTTTCATTTGCCATGAAATGTTCATTGAGTAGTAACAGGATACAGTTTCCTTTAAATGTTGATGACAGACTGCATCTCTGACTCACAGATTTTGCAAAGCTGAAGAAACTCTTTGTTTCCCCAGTTACCATGTTTGACGCGCCTGGAAAAACAAAAATAAAAGGAATGCTGTATGCTGTGCAAATGGCTGAACAGAAGTGATTGGTCAATAATATGCAACCACAAAGCATGAAGGGTGAGGTGGGGGAGGAACAATTGGCAGCTTTAAACCCTTATATCTGTGCAAGCATGCCTTCGCACATATAAACAGAAACAGAATTAATTAAATAATCTCCTTGTTGCTTGTCTGTCGCTTGAATCATGAGGCTTGACAGGAATTAAAGCAAGTAAGGTAAGGATGGCATTTCATTTACAGCCTATGGAGTATGCTATTCAAGTGAGCCCCATTGTTTTAGACCCAGGCCAGATGTAATCATTTTCCAGTGAATATGTGACTTGTTTTTTAAGAAATTGTTTTGGAAAATATGCTTATTGTCTGTTTGAGGTGAGTATTGATACCACTCCTGTACAAGTATATGAAGCTATATAACAGCTGATTAGCTTGCCTTAGCATAAACATTGTGAGTGTAGAGAAAGAGCTAGCCTCATTCTGTCTGAAGGTAGCAAAATCTACCTACGGCCAGTATCACTGAAGCTTAATATTAACATGTTATATCTCGTTCATATAAAAATCTCCTCTGAGGAAATAATCCAGCACATGATCCCATGTAAAATAGAAACCTGTGTTTACATTACAGCTTTTTGATTAAACAGATGATGGCCAAGCACGATAAGACTGATGTTATTGTGCCTCCCATATAAAACAAATTTGAAGGACCGCCTTTTTTCATCTCTGTAATATCTCAAAAATTAGGAGCATTTTATCTCAAGATGACGCTGAGAAACTACTCCATGCATTTGTTACTTCCTGGCTGGACTACAGTAATTCTTTTTGTTAGTGCAGCCCATCATTAAAGACTCTGCAGCTGGCCCAGAATGTAGCTGCTTGCATACTGACAAGAACTAGGAAGAGAGATCATATCACTCTCGTCTTAGCTTCCCTGCATTGGCTTCCTGTAAAATCCAGAACAGCTTAAAATCCTTCTCCTCACTTTTAAGGCTCTGGTTGGTCAGGCCCCTTCATATCTTAAAAAGCTCATAGTTCCTTATGAACCTTCCAGAGCACTACTCTCTCAGCATGCTGGTCTACGGGTGGTTCCTAGTGTCTCTAAAAGTAGAATGTGAGGCAGAGCCTTCAGCTATCAGGCTCCTCTCCTGTGGAAACTTCTCCTAGTTTCAGTCCAGGGGGCAAACACCCTCTCTACATTTAAGAATAGGCTAAAAACTTTCCTTTTTGATAAAGCTTATAGTTAGGGCCAGTCAGGCTTGTCCTGGACCAGCTCTTTGTTTATGCTGCTATACACTTAGACTGCCAGGGGACTCCCATGATGCACTGAGCTTTCTCCTTCTGTCTCTTTTTATCAATCTTTATCCATTACATTCACATGTATCAGTGCACCCATTAACCTAAACTTCTTCCCCGTAATTGTTCTGTGCTCTCTTGTCCTGCCGGTCACCTGGGGTTGGAGACGTCAGGTTGATCACTTTCTGTCCTGGACCAACTACCCACTCGCCCTGGACCTGTTTTCCTCTCCCCTCTCCTCTCTTTTGGTGTTGTATAAATAAAGATTAATTGATATTAATACTAATCAGTGAGCATCAGAGGTGCTGGCAGGCACATTTTGTTCAAAACAATGACCAACTGTACATTGCGAGAACGGTCAAGCATTTCTGAATGAAATGTGTTGCTTGACCGAAACATAACTATTGATTGAAGTTACCATGAGTGCTGACTGTGTGAAAGTAATTTTTGCTTTGCCATATCTCATAAGCATTAGTCAGTTTGTAGATGAATAAAGACCACTTTTTGGGGTGGACAGGCTAGCTGTTTCCTCATTTTTGCAGTACTATCCATCTCCTGGCTCAAGCTGCATATTTAATGTGAGAGTATAGTACAGTATTGATTTTTTTTCATTGAAACCTAGGCAAGAAAGTATACAAGTTCACAAAATGTCAAAATATTTTTCAACTGCTACTACTGACTTCAAAGTTGAAGCATCCTAAAATTAACCTCATAGAATGTAAATATAGTTATGGTTATTGAAGCAATGGTTTCCTTAAGACACAGCCAAAGCATTACATATGGGACCTACCATAGAGGATGTAAGTTCCCAATGGCTTCAACAGACTCAGGCCTTTCCCTGTGTTCTCCCCACACAAGCAGTCCAACACAATGTCCACTCCATCTGGAGAGATCCTAAAACATCAAGAACACAGCAAAGTTAAAATACACTGAAAAATTATAATCTGAACATTTGAAGAGTTAATCTACAAACACTTTCTTGAGCTCAAGTACAATCAAAGGCCACCATTATATATTACAATGTGTTGCGTTGTTTATAACTGTGGGCAATATATGTAAGCTTGCAAAACATCTTCTTTGAGTCCATAAAAAGATGCATACTCTAGAGCAGCTTCAAGTTTGGTCCAGTTGTGGATTCATAAGGTATGAACATTGGAGTTTAACTCAGAAATTGCAGCATATAGCCCACAGGTTTTCTTTTAACTCTGCCTACAGTTTTCTTGTCAAGAAAGAGATGTTTTGCAGCATCCACATCGCTCCTTACCAGTAACACATTTTACAAGAAAAAAGTTTATTGCACCCAGAATCAAACAGACCATAATGAGTCTAATTAAAGATATGGATATGAAAGAATGAAAGGCATGTAGTTATCAAGGGGGCCTGAATTCTTTACTTTCAGCCTTGTGGCTTTGGACACCTGCTTAGCTAAACTGCTTGGTGGTCTTGTGATTCCCATGGTCTTGCCTTTTGTAAAAAGACTAATTTAATTGTACTTTGCTCTTGATCCTGAGAAGAATGTGTGGGCCAGGGAGATGAAAGGCATATTAATCCACTACCACTTCTGACATGTCGCTAGAAAGCATGAAATAATCAGTGCCCATGAAACAATATTTAATGTTCTATGTATTATAATTTGAAGAAGAAGAATAGTAGTGAAGAATATAGTAATGTCATCAACAGTATATCAATGAACAATAACATGTTACTGCAGCATGGCGATAAGAGTTCTGTAAATAATCATAAGCTTTATGATGAAAAATTAAAACGTCACAGCATAATTGTGGTAAATCTGCATCATTTAGCATCAAACCTCAGCTGAAGTTTGATACAAGGTGGGTTTTTGTAGCCTAAATTGGCAGTGTCTTGTGTATCGATACTCAGCCCTAATTGGCTCAATTGTTCCACAGCCCCAGCACAGACCTCCGCCCTACACAATGCTGCTGCTCTCTGAGATGAGCTGTGAGTTGCCATGGGGACCACAGCCACACAAGACCAAATAAGGCAACAGGTAACATCTGCAACCTTGCACAGCCCTCTGCACTCAATATGGACCATATTATCACAGTTCAGTGTATCTATTATGTCACACCTACCCTGATGATCACAAAGATGATGCCATTAAATTTAATCTAATTTTAAATGCTAAAAAATAGAGTTGCAAAAATACATTAAATGGAGCTGATTGCAGATGCTTCAGCCCTATATCAAAGCATTTCAGCTACGGTAGATACAAACTTTCCAAGCTTACTTTTTGACTTCTTGTATATAATCAACATTTCTGTCAAAGAGGTGAGTCAGAGAGTCTCTGATGGCTGCATGTTTGAAACATGAGGCGATCCCAAAGACAGTGACATTAGGTACAGTGGAGCAGAGCTGAGCCACAGCTTGACCCTGAAAATAACAAACAGTTGCAAGAGCTTATCAGGGGCTGAGAAAAAAAAAAACCTCTAAATGTACCATGATAACAAAGAAAAGCTGAATCCACCATGACATAATAAACACACATCCATTGAAAATCACAATTACGTAGTTTATATGTTATATTAATTGTAATTATATTAAGGATGGCTGGATGACTTTTTTAAACAATTGTGCATTTCTTTCATTCATTCCAAAACTTTAATTACTCAAAAGGATGTTCAAAAAGATTTACAAAATAATTAGAGGTCTACTATCTATTTTAACTTCATATAAGGCAATAACAGAAAACAAATATGTTCCAAATCTAAACTGCCAGTTACAATAAGAGCTGGATTTATTTGTTTTGCTGCTATTAAATGGTCATAAAGGAAACAAACTTACTACACCACCTCCTGCTGAGTGGACCAGCACTGACATCCCCTCTCGCAGATTGGCAACCTCAAAGAGCATCATGTAGGCCGCAACAAAGTTCAGAGAGAACGCTGCAGCCTCTGTAAAAGTCATTTCATCTGGCAACTTGTAGACAAACTCCACCGGTGTGCAAACAACCTCTGCCCAGGCATTGTAATTCACAAAAGCCATTACTCTGTCACCTATCTAAAAGAAACATGTTAGGATAATGGGAGAATAAGAATACAGTAATGTATAAAAACCATGCGGCATCATAAAGGAAATATGGATTAACTTGACTGCACATCACAACATGCCTGTATCTCTTAATTTTGTTGCAGCAGATTTAAGGCAGTACTGTGCTTCAGAAATTGACAACATTTATTCATACATGACTGCAACTGGAATTTCACTAACCTCAAATCCCTTTGTGTTTTCCCCCACTGACTCTACTATTCCAGAGCATTCAAACCCAGGAACAAGAGGAGGTTTAGGAGGACTATCGATAGTCCCCTGACGTACCATCAGATCCAGAAAATTCAAACCACTGCAACACAGAATAATTAGGGACCTTAGTGTTGAAGGTCTGATTCAATAGTTTGATGTAAACTGTACAAAAGAGTTTTAGTAATGTCCAGTGCTTTTATATTTCACTATTATCAGCAATGAGTCAAAGGCTATTCCTCAGGAAGGTTAGACTCAGTAACAAGCATTCTTATTAAATAAAATGATATTTCCTAAACTGTAGGTTTGCCAGCACTTATATCAGCCGTCATTTTCTGGAATGACAACAGACACATAAAATGACTTAATCTTTCTGATAACAGTTTGCTTAATTAACAGCTTTATATCAATGGGGTCCAGACAGCCAGCCAACCAACCATCTACACGAGAAAAGACTAGTTGCCTTCATGAAAATAAATGTGTTGTTTCCTGTTTGGAGTCAGAATACAAGCATGGTAGTACAGTGGCTATAGGCCAGGGAGCCCATCCCAATCTATTAAGACAGATAAAAATGCATTACTGATATTCTCTTATTTACCATGCTTTGACGCGGATCTTCACTTCACCATCCTGAGGCTCGGGCATTACCTTCTTGGTCACCCTGAGTTTGTTCAGACCTCCAAAACCTGATAGTATCACCGCTCGCATTTCTTTGGTGTCGCCGAACGATTCCACGTTTTCTGTTTCTTTCCCCACATTTTTATCAATCATGTACTCGGTTTCCTCCGTCATATCTGCTCCTTCTTTAGCCATGTCGAAGCCCAGCTGCTCTGCCTCTCTGTTCCTCCTCGGGGCTCAGAGTGATGTGGTGCGCAACCTGCACACGGCGGATGTCTGCTGACCCACACACACTGCACTTGTTAATGCCAAAACGCAAGCCTGAATAATCACATTTTTAAAATTCCAGTTACTGAAGCCTTTTATATCAAATAAAGTTACCCTTATGCAGGCTATAATACGCTTTGCATGCAGCGAGCTAAAATGGCTATGAAATACACCATCTGCTGGTGAAGTGTGCACAAAACTTTATATTACAGTCTACATTGCAACTCATGCATCCCAATGCAAAAAAGAAAAAAAA
>JANJYP010008885.1:0-11812 GCA_024605115.1 Rastrelliger brachysoma | reverse complement strand
AAGAAAGTAAATTACAGCAATTTTTACAAAACCACAAACAAGAGTACAGTAGAGTATGTCTGCACAGCCGCCCCCAATTGTGTTGTGAATTATCAATGTGTTTTGTTTCCACTATTGTCAATACTTCCCATTTTCGCAGTCAGATGACCCTCTTTTAACAAAGATTAGTGCTGTTGGTCATATTTTGCTGTGAGTAAACATACTTTGGAGAAGCAGCNCCAATTGTGTTGTGAATTATCAATGTGTTTTGTTTCCACTATAGTCAATACTTCCCATTTTCGCAGGCAGATGACCCTCTTTTAACAAAGATTAGTGCTGCTGGTCATATTTTGCTGTGAGTAAACATACTTTGGAGAAGCAGATAACATTGCTTTTGGAGAAGCAATAACATTTTGAAGACTGTTTAAGATCCTGCAGTGAGACCATCTGCAGTAAGACTGTCGCTTAGCTTTTCTCCTCCAAAAGCAGATCATGCCTCATTAGCATAAGGAAATGAAAGAATAGAAGTGATGAGACAGCTCCACTGTGCAAGTTACCACTGGGTACTGACATTTCTTTTATCTCATTGACTTTTTCCATTAGTCAAATAGGCTAGATTCATGAAGTTATGAAGTTAATTATGCTTAGTGTCTAAATATGCACAGTATCTTTTTATTGATAGCCTGAATCCAGTTGACCAAACCTGATTGAAATCTGGTTTCTGATGACAATGATTGGTGTTCTGAAATGACTCACTTGTATATGTAAATGTGCTAAAGAATATTTTAAGTGTACTTTTCAATCATTGTACTATTATTTTTCCCATCATTCATAGAGTTTGAACATAGTATATAAACATCCATGTATATCCTCATAGCTGTTCCCTCCTGAATGAAGAAGTAATAAACTATGATAGCAATAACGCTGAAGATTCCTCTTTAGATTCAGTTCCTCTCAAATAAACAAATAAAAAAAGTTTAGCAAGTGAGTCATCTAGTATGCTCCTTTGTTAAATAGTCCTCAAAGAAGCAAACATTTCCAGTCAACTCAATTATGCATTGCTTTTAAATAAAAAAGCCCTTCCTTTACAAGGTGACTGCCTGTTGTAAATGTGTTGACTTATTACACATTCTTCAAAAGTTAATTTTGTTAAATGCTGAAGTTGTTCTTAACTATGCCATATAAAATCTTTGCTAATTATACAGTGATTCAAACCCCATAAAAATACTGCAGGGAGTGAGTCTTTTATAGAAAACCACAATTATACAAAATGGGATTATAATTTATGCAACGTCACACTGTCAAGGGTGACTGAGAATAGCACAAGTGAGTGTATATTTGCAAAAATTCAATTTAATAAGGACACAACCCTTATGAACTCCATCTCTTTAAACTGTTAACACCCACAAAGATCTTTAAATACCCTCTGCAATTGTCCACTTTACATACCCCCTATAATGAATCATGGAAAGCTTTGAATGAAATTACTAAAACATATTGCTATATGATATACTATTGACTTACATTTCAGTTTAATAAGATTCAGGCAAACATACATCTTCAAACAAAATTATATACACCTACGGTAGTTTGAGCCCCTCAGACAAGCAAATCCCAAGCTTTCATCTCAAGTCTTAATGATGGACATCATCAAGGTGGCCAGTTTTGATTGATCTAGTTCTTTTTATACAAAGCATAATTGTGGTTTTGTCTTGTTATATTTGTCCTTTACTTACCTTTTTTGCCTTAATATGCAGCACGTTAAAGAGACAATGAGAACAAGCCCCAGTGCAGAGCTCACCAAAATGGGAACCAGTAAACCTGCAAAGCAATGGAGCACCAAGAGGCAGAAGCAATTAATAGATGTCTTGCACTCACTTTCTGCAGATGCTTATTTTGGTATCTGTGCTTGTATGTTGAATGTGCGTGTGGGGTATCAAAATCGATTGTGGTTAGAGAATTAGAATCATTATTATTGTTATAGTCTATGATAGTAGTACATTTATTTTATGAAAAATGTATTTTAGTGATGATTGGATCTAAATTTGAAGTCACTGTTTAGTATTGTTTTCCTCTACACGTGTTAATAATTAAGGAAATGTAATTGTGATTCTTGCTTTGGTCTGTTAAAGCAATTAAAACCACACAAGGGAAACAGGTTAATATTTCAAAAAGGCAGAATATTTTGATAAAATAAAGGTAGGTAAGTAAAGGAGAGGATGACATACATCCAGAAGTAAGTGTAAATGTAAAAACTATAGACAAAAACAACATACCAGTGTTCATCCAAGACAGATCTGCTGAGTAACACAGAAAAAGAGAGAAAAATGTGAAATGAAATCCATTGAGGAAAAAAGCCCTTTAGGTATGGACATGCCATCAAAGAAAGAAAAAAATGTTAAGAGAACACATGGCAGAAAAAACTGAATTTCATTTTATTGCAGCATTCTGCTCTTGTTCAGTCTTGACACCAACTGTTTAAGTTGAAGACTTACTGTACTTACCCAGAGAAGCTGGCATAAGTCTTAAAACAGAAATCATCAGGGCTGCAACTAATGCTGATTTTTCATTAATTGATTAATTGTTCACTCTATAAAAAAATACATTTAAAAAAGTGGAATCTATCAAAACTTTTTTAGAACCAAACCAAAGTAGCATCTCTGACCAAAGGTGCAATAAAAACATAAAAGATTTCACTTAATATCACATATGATTAAAAAAACAAGCAGCAAAGCAAATATTTCAGCATTTAAAACCAACAAATGCCATTTTTGCTTGAAAAATGGCATTCATCGATTATTAAGATAGTACATTCATTTTCTTTTGCCTCCTTTTTTGACAAAATGATTAGACCTAATTGTTGGGCACTTCTACAAATCATGTGATATATCAAGCTGATATATACCAAGTTACCTCATGTGATAAGTAAACCTTTAGATGAAATTAAACTAAAACTTTAAAATGTTTCTAAATAATTAATATGAATTCCCCGTGGAGATTATCAGTTGAGAATGATTTACTTTACTTACCTCATACTACAGAAAATGACTAAGGAAAGGCATCAAAATAATAATTCAATAAATAAAAATTTAAGGGTGAAAGGTGTGAATTCATTGGGAAAGAAATCTGCTATGTGTGCTTCCTGAGTACCACTGAAAATAGCTCTGTATTTTCCTTACTAATTGCAAACATCATTTTGACCAGAAGCAAATTGTAATAGAAGACAGGGATGTTACATGAAACATGTAAGTTCTGGTAAAGTCTTTTGGTTTAGCTGCATCTCTATATTGTGCAAGACAATAATTACATGTATAGCTCTACAATTACCATACTATAGAAATGGACTTGGCATACAGTATAATACTATGAAAATTCCTTGCCAGGCAGTTTGTGGATATATACTGTACACATGCTTTGATGTAAATTGATTTACAAACACAAAATTTTTGCTTTGTTGTAGTTTATTTTAAAGCATTGTCCAGCAAGGCATAATTATGTTGTGTTACAGATGTAAAGCTCATATATGAAAAAGTATACATTTGTCATTTCAGCAAATTCTCAAAATACAAACCTACAGCGAATGTTCTTATATTTTTCTTTAATGGGCAAGTCAATAGGGATGACTGGTTAAACAGAGTAGACTTGTAAAAATACACTGTTGTTTTATTTATTTCTGATAAAAAATGTGATTGTGATATTGTGATTATGTGCACATACAGAAAAAAATAATTTAAATATTAAATATGTTTATGAGAAATATCATCCAAAGATGACAGTTTTGTCAGACGAACGCAGAGCATGGCTTAAACAGCTTTCATTGTGGGACCCGCAACTGATGTGTGCTACAGAAAGTGACATAACGTGAGTCTCAACTAAGTCTGGAATCTTTCTAGTCTTCCCATTCCATTGGCAAAAGCCAAGGATGTGGATAACCATGGCTGTGTGGTTTCCTGGGAACAGTAGCAGGGGAGACATTGCCATAGTTTTTCTTTGGTACACTTTGCTTGATTGATGTGGAGGTCTTCTTCTGAGTCTTCAAGGCTTTTGTGAGAGAGCGATCTAACTCAAAAGCCTCATCTGTTGGCCGTCCACGCAGAATATATCTAACAGTAGGAAGAGCCAAGTCTGACTTGCAGTTCACATAACTCCTGAGATTGAGCTCGGGGAAAACGGCATCTCTGAGAACTTGAACCAGCTGCTTCTCATGGTGAGATTGTTTGACCTGATGGAAAACTTTCTGTTCTACACAGACATAGCACAGTGCATCACCCAGCCTCAACTTTCCCACAGAGTGGTTGGTCTGGCTTTTCTTCCATGGAGATGGATGTGGCGTTTGTTGTTTGGATTTGGCCAGAGTTCCACTCTTTTGGGTCTTGAGGTCTTTTTTCTTGCCAGCATGGGGCTTCTCTAAGCCACTTGGTAGAAGCTGATAGAGGCCTTCATCAGCTAGGTCGGCCAAGTCACCAACCAGCAGCTGCTGAATGATTCTCTTCCTCTTGAGTGCAGTTGGGACTACAAGAGTACCATGCAGCCCTCTGCCTGCATCAGACACAGAGCCAATCACAGCTTGTTAAACATCCCAGCCTGTGGGATATTTCTTAGAAAAACTTTAGGTCTTCATACCCAGCATGCAACAGCTCTGCCCGTAGTGATAAACTAGAAGCGCGTTGCCTTCTAAATGCCACTCATGAAAACTAATAGCTAGGAATTCCACAGTACAATGTCAAAACATGTATGCCATTCAACAAGCATAGCTCTGAGAGGGAGGTTTTGAAAATTAGGAAAACATGCAGAGTCATACCACACCATATGGACCTAAATACCATACAATCCAGGAAACCAGTCAACCACATAAAAGTAAGACGTTAAGGACAAATTTAAGGGCTGCAGATGTTCTCAGTACGTCTATAAGGTGGTTAATTTGTCGTGTCTTAAAAGGTGGCCTACTTTCCAAGCAGCTCATCAAAGTCAATCAACTTGAAAGATGATTAACAATGACCTCTTGATGAAAGCACAAACATAAGCAGGTGATACCATACAAGCCAAAGCCAGTGTGACAGCCCATTGCTTTGCAAAACACAAATGCAGAAACATAATTGAAACTTGTACTTTTGCCATTTTTAAAGCAGTGCAATGGCTATTTAGTCTATGTGACCTTTGCATTCATGCACCAACAGTAAAGCGAGAACATTTTGAAGACCATACTTACCCTCCTTAAAAGACACCAAGACAACTCGGGTGTCGGCAAGCTGTGGTTTTCTGTAGTTGCCATTCAGAGGCACAGGGGCTGAGTCCTGGGCATGGGAGGAGTAGAGGGCTGTTGCCAGGGACAGAAACTGGGAAGACAAAAACAAAACAAACGCCTGTTTAAAGGGGACCTATTATGCTCATTTCCAGCTCTATATTTTTACTCTTGGACTCCACTAGAGTAGCTTTGCGTGATTCACAGTTCAAAAAACTCCCTATTTATCTCATACTAGCAGCCCCTCAGTTCAGCCTTTCTCTGAAACAGTTCACTTTTGAATTGACTCTCCTTTGCCCCCTCCCTCAAAGCCCACTCAGTTCTGATTGGCTAGCTTCAGGAAGCTTCCATTGGCTCTGGAGGCAACATAAATAAACTATAGTAGTCAGATTTTGCTTCTTGTCCTCATTATTTACTTAAAATATAAACTTCTTAAATATATCCATAATTGACACAAATGACTAAATAATAGTAGTATTGACACAACCAGACCTGAAGTTATCTGGAGCTCTTTGTTCAGTGCGTCAGTACAAATAGAGAAAGCTGACCGTAATATTAAGAGTGAACTCCATTGAGAAAACCTAACACACACACTGCAGCACTGTAGTAGATGACCATATAAAGAAACATTACGTCAACTTGGGCTGAAAGCTAGAAAAAATTGTTGGAAAGCAAGTGTTCAGAGCAGTGTGAAGCCTGAGCTCTCCAATACAGCGATTACTCCTTCATATGTTTAACTCAGTATTTAAACTCTTGCCATGTTCAATATGAACATTTGACACTGTAACATTTATATGACAGAATATAAAAAAGATAAAATACCTTCTTTAGAGTTAAACATCATATTGAAGTTGCTGAAACATGCATTAGTCTAACTAGCCATTAGCTGTTTTTCATACTTCCAAATCATATAAAACTGTGACTTTAATTGATAAAGCACCTGTTTGCGAGAAAGTGTCACATGATTCCTGAAAAGTGTCCATAGTACACTTGGATAGCATGGAGGAGTTGTCAGTGACCCATCGTAGCGATAAAACTCATCCAAACGTGCAGGCAGCAGTGCTCTGACGTTAAAACCAGGCACCTTTACTCTCTGATCTGCAATTTGAAATGAAACACAGATGTAATTTGTAACTGCTTAACAACTTTTTTGGTCATACATAATGGCAACATGAATGAGTCGATGAAGAGTTTGGAGATTCTGACCATAGCTGTAACTTGTTTATATGCTAAAAGCTTTAAANCATGAATGAGTCGATGAAGAGTTTGGAGATTCTGACCATAGCCGTAACTTGTTTATATGCTAAAAGCTTTGAGTAACCTTTGAAGTAAATTTTTAATGTTTGCAGGTGGATGATGTATTACAAGAAAGCCTGAACACTGGTTCATAAGATAAGCTAATTGATATTGTTAACTACCCTCTTCAATTAGGTCAAATTGTAAAATAAACTCCTTANGGTGGATGATGTATTACAAGAAAGCCTGAACACTGGTTCATAGGATAAGCTAATTGATATTGTTAACTACCTTCTTCAATTAGGTCAAATTGCAAAATAAACTCATTGAAATAATTTGTTGAATCATGTTAGACATACCTCTGTATTTGATGCCATTGATGAACTTAAGAAACTTTTCAAAGGCAGGGTTGAACTCCCCAACCTGTACGAAAAGGCAGTTAGATGATTATACTCCACAGATGTTCACAATGCGCTGTCCCCTAAACCACAAAATCCACAATGCCTTACCTCAATCAGGACACCCAGCACAGCCAGGCCATCCGATTTGTCTACAGCCATGGACATATTGGAATATTTGTCTGAATTGAAGTGCACTATATGCAACTGTAAAGAAAAAGAGAAGTAATTCAAAACTGATCCAATGCATAAGAAAGCATACCGAGCCAAAACTTTGAGTCAAAAAAGGTTGCGCAGAGCTCTGGTAATCTTTTAAACTAGTGGGTGGTCTACAGCAAAAAAGTGAACACAAAACTACCACATTGCCATTCGTTTTTGGTGGCAGTATTGTGTATTTGGTGCAACACCAAGGCATGTTAGCTATTCAAGCCAAATATGATGAACTATGCTCTGTCTTGAGAATTATGGTAGACATTTGCACTATTTCTGGGAAATGTTCAATTTCCCATCATTCCGTCCCTCCAAACAACATGTCATCAAGGAACTGTGGTTCTGGAGAGACTTGAAAAAGATGTATGATCTCGACGTGTCCACTGAGAAACTCAGGTCAAACCACAGCACCTTAGTTGTGGCTGTGTTGAAGCTGGGGCATTGCAATATAAAAGCACACAGGTTGTAACCACTCTAAGTCTTATAATACCAGATTTAACAAAAAAAGATGAATGTTATGGATCTTGTCATAAAAGAGATTCTTTTAAAGTTACAGTCAATTCTTTAGCCTTACTTCAAGTACCAAAAACATGAAAAGAAAAAAAACTAGAGTGTGAAAACTGCTTACAGGGCTCGACACATTAAATAGCAGGAACAGCCACTCCTTTCCAGAGGTGGTTGAAAACCGAATCATATAATAGTCTGGNACTAGAGTGTGAAAACTGCTTACAGGGCTCGACACATTAAATGGCAGGAACAGCCACTCCTTTCCAGAGGTGGTTGAAAACCGAATCATATAATAGTCTGTTACTCTAATCCCCTTAAACCCTGCAGAAACATGACACTCTGCCAGACTGTACATACAAATGATGACTGAAAATATGTCTTTACGTTTTAGCATGGGACGAAATACGATGTTTTGATTGGTAAATGAAAAGAATTATTAAAAGAAAATAACTACGAGCTTGAACTGTTTTCATTTTATAATCTTACTGGCTGATATTTTAAAGACATGCAGTGAATCATGTCTTTTTACAGATGGTGTATAAACTCACAATGTGTTTATTGTTATAAACTTCTTTAATTAGAATATGTTTTATACAAGCATTCAATTGAGCTTAATCCACAATAAGCACTGTCTGAAACTGTTGGTCGGGTAAATGTAAACTGTCTGCCACACTGTTAAGAAACTGGAGCAGTAATGTGCAGTCACAGAGCTTTTGAGAGTTTTGTCAGCTTGAGCAGCATCTGTAAGCCTTGAAGGGTGTCCATGGCTCTGGATCCTCTGCCAGTCAAATGTTACATGCTAAAGTCAGGAAGTATTAAATCACTTGGACACAGAGACACAGTTGCCTGGTGCTGCAGATTTAAATGAATGGATATTTAAATGAATGGACTGAGCTGCCATTCATTTACTTTTAGCAACAGTAGCGGGTAGTAAGAAGTGGTGTTTGCTTTGTTTACCTCTGCTGCATACTGCTTACTGTTCACCAAGTGCTCAGAGCCCCCAGGCCTGCTGGGGGAGCCCCAGTGGAAATGGAGTTGAGCTGCAGTGTAACGATGAGGGAGGCCAGAGATGTGCATCTTGGAAGGTAGCGATATTTGCACTGTGGATCAAGTAAAACATTACATTTAACATCAGACAAACTGAAAAGCTCAGTGTGGCATACTGTACTGTCCCATTAACTTAAACTTTCAAGTTTCTTCATAGTACAGGGCTCTGTCCACAAGTTCAGTATATGACAAATGTAAGAGACTCTCTGTCAGCATATTTCAGATACACGTCACACTGATGACNCTCTGTCCACAAGTTCAGTATATGACAAATGTAAGAGACTCTGTCAGCATATTTCAGATACACGTCACACTGATGACGCTTTGTGAAGCTTGTGGCATTAAGGCTCATCAGGCATGCACACATCAGCATTGTTTGGTCTTAGCCACCTGTTAGTTAACTTGTGTCAATATAACAGCAACTGCATCATCACCAACATAAAGTAGACATTGCCTGCATGTTCAGCAATACAGAGGCTTTCACTTAAGTTTCTTATATATTGCAGTTTCTCCATCATGCTTCAAGGAACGGATAAGAAACTAATCTAACCATTCCTGTTCATTGCCATAGTTTGCTCACATTGAAACTCCTCACACAAAATACATTCCTTCAAAAAACTGTGTGGAATAATCACATTGATCTATATAAGTCATTAAATTATCCCTTTTTCAGTGGCACAATGTTCTAATTGTTATATTGAGCTGTAAAATTTAATAATAGGTTATAGATAGATATCAAACATTGCTGATGCTGGTCTCTGTTGTTAAGATCCAGTGCAGGCAGAGCAGATTACTAATCTCTGATCATATTTTCCCAGACTCAACATGAAGTTCTTTCTCTGGGCAAAAAGGACAGTAAAGATAATAAGAGAGTGATTATGGAAAATTGCTGTGGTAGATGTAGAAAGAAGATCCTCCCATCATTTTCTGTAGGTTGACCCAGAAATTAGGTCTCTACAGCAAAGACAGACTCCTCTGTGTTTACAGTATGTGGACCTTTTCTAATGATAATGTTGATTATGCACAGATACCTGTGATAAACTGGGTTTAAAATACCCACATGATGCATTCTACAGTATGGATAACAGTGATGACATACTCACCAGAATGACCATTATTTCCAAGAGTGAGATGCTCATTGGGTGACAGGTTGTAGTCATAAACCTCAATTGGACGTAAAGTAGGGTCAAACCTCAAAAGGTCTGACTTGATGTCTATTGGAGACTGGTAAGCTCCTCCACAATATGGATAATGTTTGGACCACTGAGATTGTCCCTCTGGCCCTGCAACAATAGAAACAACAACATCAGTGCCAGTAATTTTGTAATAAACTTGACTGTGGCTTGATGTCCAAAAGACATTTTCACTGTAACTTGAAATAAATAATTTAATATACAGAAACTACATATCCTAAATAATCTGAACAGTTAAGTTTTTAGCTTTTCACATTAAAGGGGCTGTGAATGGGAAGCTGGACGATGGTTCCAAAGAAGGCCAAGGCTTGTCTTGGCTTACTGAATATTATATCTGTAATCAAAGTGAAGTATCATTATCTATGTACAAGGCGGTATGGGAGAGGCCCGTGGCTCAGCTCTTGGCCCTCTCCAAAGCAGCAAGAGTGAGAACCAAGCTGTTGTTTGTGGGGAGAGCCAGTGAGAATGCTGTCTCTCTCCAAATGAGAGGTTTCTATAAAGCAAAGGACACTGAAAATGGCCACATTTGCAGATCAAGTCATGCAGTTTACAAAGTGACCTCAGCATGAGGGTGTCTTGCAACAGCACTTCTCTGGGGGCAATGAGGCACTCTGTCTTCAGAAATAACACAAGAGAATAGAAAAAAAATGTTAATGAGAAATTTATACAGAATACAAGAAAACCGGAAAACCTTTGAATGTGTCAACTGAAATGTCAGAAGCCACACTGAGTTTTTCAACTACAATGCTTAGTTTTAAATGAAGCTATTAGTTACAGATGAAATGATCTTATCCAAATCTGCACAAACACATAGAATTGTAGCTATATAAAAAATGAAAGGGCCAGAATGTACCAGCACTCTCATCACTTATGCATACATTTGCCACCAAGTCATTATCTGTCCATAATTCATCCAAAACTCACCATTCACCATATGCCAGCTGACTGTGGTTAAATATGAATGACGCAGCATAAAGTCCCATCTGCTACTCCCCAGACAAATATGGATTGATTGTACAAGAAACGTCAAAAGACATCAAGCAAAGCTGTGAAATCACTGAATATTTGTGGAGCAAAACCCAAGTTCAATCTAGGCAAACCCTCCCTGTAATAAGACAGAAAGTTACTCTTATGGCTATAATTACTTCAGTTCATTTGCTGTTTTAATTAGACCCAGCCTGCCCTTTAATAATGGCCTTGAGTGGCCTTTGAGCGGTCTTTGGCAGTTCTTGATAGAACATACATGACTGTGATAACTTTTTTAAATACAGGGCATTTTGTGTCTACAGGGAATATTAAATCATGAGATTCATGTAAGGATATCTTAAGATCAATCCTTCAACTAGATAACATCAATAATCAGGGCAAGAAAATAACAGCAGCAATGATCAACATCATTCATTTAATTCCTCTGTTAAGGTTGACTGTTTTGTCCTCTGCCACAGGGTGAAGTGTTGAGGTGAAGATAATTCAGATGACTCAACTGAGCCCCCGTCAAGTGCTACTAGCCTTCCAGACCACTGACTACTGTGACAAGGCCTCTTGAGAGTTTGACTGTGACTGAGGATTAAATCCACCATGCTTCTCTTCTTCTGCTTCTTTTTGAATTTTTTTTTTACATTAGGTCTTTTCTACCGTAGTCATCACAATCATTTCTAATTTGGTGCCTTGTAATTTGTTATCAGAGAAGTTAACAAAAGTTTCCAGACTGTTGCATTTACAACATATAATATACTTTTGTATTATACCATTAGCAAGTGTCCACAAGTGTTCATGACTAAATCGCAATGTTAAGGCCAGTACTGATGCATACATTTTGCTATATTTTTCCATTGTTTGGTTGTTTCTATTTTCTAAATGTCCATATGTAGAGAATGAGCACCTGTGTAAACAGCATCAGCAAAGGTCCATTAATTCCCATTAATGCCAAGCCCCTGCTATAATAAAAACAGAGTAGATCAGCCTTTTTCACAGACTCAAATGAAGCAAGGAAAATTACC
>JANJYP010008854.1:0-18271 GCA_024605115.1 Rastrelliger brachysoma | reverse complement strand
AGAATTGAATAGGGGTCATTTGGTCCAGTTCTAACTCTTCTTATACATCTATGAATTTGAAGCCAGTGTAATATAGTGACCAAACTGTGCCAAGCAGGCCAAGTATGCTAAAAGACTTTTTCCCCATACACTTGCACTGTGAAAGATACAGTATGTCTGTAAATCAGTGGATTCATTTGTTGAACATCACAACCCCTACAAAATGACTCATTTGATCAGAAACTGATCCCTATGGTTCCATCACATTTCAAGAGTGTAGTAGAGCCACATGGTTTATTTGTTTTATCCTTTATTAAAGCTAGCTGGAGGGTAAACTGTTGTCTCGGCCAGCGAAAGTCTCTTTTGACACTTTCTATAAACATTTCTTCTGGCAGGAGCAGAAATGTTTGCCATTTCTTCTACTGCCAGAAGAAATGGCAAACATTTCAGCTGCCATTTCTTCTGGCAGCGGAAATGTTTTGGTTCATTGTCACTAGTTTGATTAAGCTCTTTTCCAGATATGGCAAGCAGGAAAGCTCTGATAAACTCACTCCACACTACTTGCACAACATCCGACAGATAAAGTTGCAGACTAACTGGTGAATGTAGTGAAACCTCCAGTGCTAAAATATGAGTTATTTCCCTCAGGAGTTGCAAAAGAGAGCAAAAAATTCTATTCTTCACACTTTTTCTATTTTTGTGTTTTTGGTTTCAGAATGGATAAAAAATAACACCTTCCATGCCAAATATCACTCTCACTACAGCTCTGTTCACACAATTTCAGTATGTGGAGAAATTCAAAGCCTGACAAACTTGTCATGCCTAGTTACAGTTGCTAAGCTGTGATTGGACCGCAACTGTTTTGGTGGAGAGGACAGAAGGTTGTCAGGTTTGTTGGGTAACCAGTTCAGAGGGTCGTTGGAACTTCTGCACACGGTATCACTGAGCTGCAGTGTCGGCATGTGGGCTGTTGTAGTATGCTTGACAGATGTGAGGGATGGTGTATTTGTGTGTGGTTCTGTGTGTGTATATGTGTGTGTTTCTCCTATTGTTTATAGCCTTTGCACTTGTGTCTGCTTTTATGTCCCTGCTCTATTTGCTCGTCTGTAGTCTATATAGTGTTGTGGATCCATCTGTGTGTGGTCACATGTTTGTGTGGTCAGTCTTGTATTTCCACACTTCAAATGTCCTCACAAGAATAGAATATAAAACTCAAGTGTGCAGCTGCATAGCCAATAGCTAATTTGCAAATAAAACTGTAGAAAAGGATGACAAATTATGATAATATGTACTCCGGATGTGACTTTTTTGGCTTCATGCGTCAATGAACAACTTTCGGAACTGGGTCCTGCCTCTGATACTACATTGAGTTCTCTTCATACATCCATAATCCAGCTATCCACCCAACCCTCCTCCTCCTTGAAGAATTGTCACCTTATATTAACATCACTGGTCATAGTTAGTATACCCATTGATTGGTATTATAGTTCATTTTTGCCAGCTGAATTTTCCACCCATACTGTAATTTTTCTTGTGAAGACATACTGCACATTTAAGTACATTTTGACCTTGAAGGAGCAGTCAGGCAGAATAGATAAACCTCTGCTGGCTGAGTTTGAGTCCTGCTGAGGAAACAGTCTAAGTACATGTGAGCTGGGACATTAGCAGAACATGAAAGAAAGGCATGTTGTATCTCTGCTGTGGCCTGGTAGAATGTTAATCACATATAACTTATTAATGAAACCTCCCATTTGCTAATATGACAGTACAAGACTACTACTCTCTCTACTCTCTTTCTTTCCACTTCCTTCTCCATAGATATTAACGTCTTTTCCATTTGAGTCACATCCAGGCGTGTTGCTGGAAAGTGGTGGTGGTGGTGGTGGTCGTGGTGGTGCAGGCGGTGTGGCATCAGGGTGCATGCATCTCATGCCTCTCAGCACATACTCATCTATCTATGCCATGTTGTACCCTCCATCTGACAAAATTTATTTTCTAATTAAAAGAAAAAATATACATGTTCAACATTTATGCATGCATTTGAGATGATGCAGATTAGACCTGTTTTGGTGCATAATTTAATTGTGATTTAGCAGCCTACCGTCATTCATCAAATCCTTCACATAACCACAAGCTTAAGGGTGACTCACAAGGTTAAAGGTTAAGCTCGTCTCTAGGGATAAACAGTTATACAAGCCTGAAACAAATAAGGCTGTCTATCAAATTAGCTAAAAAATAATTTACAAAGCTGACTGGACAATGAAGCTGACTGTACTGTAGGTCTCTTAGGGTTTGCCAAAAACAGAGCTATTTACTCTGTTGTCATTTCAGGTTCAAAATCATCCCAGTAAATCTAGTCTTCATTATCTTGTGTTGAATCCTCTAAAGTATCTGAAAATTCTGCATTTCTGTGAACTGAGAGTCCCTACACAGACCCTCTTGTGGCTCTCCTTGAATACTCTTCTGGGACATACAGTAATGCAGAAGAAAGACCAAATGTATCCAAAAGTTGGCCTGCAACCATCTTCACAATACTGAAAGAAGGTTGACACATGATTTATTCCATGCATTGGCCTCAAGTGAATTAACAGACCCTTAGTTGTTTGCAGTGGAAGCATGTACGTGCCATTATTAAAGCTCATTTGAAGTATGTCATACAATGCTCCATTCACACTGAGAGACTTGTGAATCCTCCCATGAACAATATGATCAGAGAAATTAAAAAGAGGTTGTAACTGCAGGAGCAGGTTGTTTAATGTTTACATCCTAATAGGAGAACATCCAGCATCTCATGTCTTTCTTGGAGCAAATTTCAATTTCTACATAAGGCTGTTTAATGTTATAAGGCTCTTTATGGGAGAAAACTGTAAGGATCAGTATTTGGTTTTAGCTTGCTCTCTGTGCTAAGTGCTTTGAGATGACTTTAGTTGTGATTTGACGCTGTATAAATAAATAGAGCAATTCGTTGAGTGATTATAACCAGCAGCACCTGTTAGCTCTTTAACGGCTGTGGTCAAATAAATCCATGAAACACATCCGGACTGAAGAGAACACAGTGCCAAGTCTTTAGGAAGTTGTATTCGTCCACTTTTTTCTCTTCTAATCACTGAACAGCTGTGAAGACTACATATGTGTAATGGCAACCTTTGTATGTTAAACTATGTATTGAACATAGAACTGCTGGGTGAAAGTAACCTAGCTAATTGTCTAGAGTCCCTTTGAACCAGCATAAACAACCCAACAGCATGTTCACAGGGCCCCAAATAACCCAACAATGTGTTTACGGAAATAACCCAGCCTTTTTTTAGTGTAATACAAAGTGAAGAATAGAATAAATGAAAATCAATAAGAAGAGTCAAAAAAATCTGAGTTTTGAAGGCAGTCTGTACAATACTGTATTCTTCTGCTAGTTTTCCCTCAGTCTCTGACATTTTTTGCTGCTTCCTTGGCAATGTCAGCTTTTTTCCCCAAAGTAAATATTGGATTTTGATTTGGTCTGAGAATATGTCGAACTCTTACTATTTGGGTTTTATATTTGAAAAGAATTCAGTGCTTCTATGTTTATCCAGGCAGGCCTTCAGTGTAGGGAGTGTCTCAGCAGCCTGGTGGTGCTCCCTGTTAGGTACCACACCTCACATTTAAGTTTTCTTTGAGTTTTTGTCATAGGTGTCTGGTGATTGATGTACTTCTTTATTATTTTGTTATAATTTGGCTAGTCCAGACTCTTTCTCTGTCTATTAGTTATCTACAATAGACTAGCTCATGTAATGAGGCCAGAGTTTACGCTTCACATAAACTGACATTCATTGAACCAACAACATGGTGACTGATATTTAATAATTGATGGTGGAGCACAGTGATGTGCACTGTGTCGCTGCTCTGTGTTTGCTTTGAGCGTTATGGGTATATGTTATGCCTTATATGTGCGTGTGAGGATGTTGCAGGATGTTGTGTGGACATTACAAGTGGGAGCTACTGCCCCAGGGCAAAGCCAGCTGAAGCATTGAGAAGGAACAGAAGATAGAAAACTAGTTTAAACAGTGTTTGTATGCTTGCCTTATGATTAGTGGTCCGTGAATAAACAAGAAATGCGGTGCTGAATTTTCCCGTGTTTACACGCGTCTGTCTGTATCTGTTTGTCTTCCGGCCTTCTCTCTCCAATTTGTGACTTCCGCCAAAAGCCACTTTGAAAATAATTCTTCCTTCTAATTTTCATTCTTAAAGAAGTGAACCATTTCTCTGACTTTTTTCCTGTTACTCCTCTTTGCTGTGTCACTGTTGATCTGTGAATAAATAGATTTTGGGATGAATGGAATTGTTTCCATTCATCTCTTTCCATTTTAGTGCATTGTCATTATGTTATGAACCAATTCAGCTCTCTGTCCGTGTGTGCAGATGTGCTTTCATCATAGTCCTTTCCCTCCTCCTTTCCCTCCTCCTTTCCCTCCTCCTTTTTCTCCCATTTTTTTCTCTTTTTATCCATGTGTTCATGTGGAAGATGCACAGAAATAGCCCTACAAATGTATTCCCCAGCAAAGTGCTTTCATATCTTCATCTCTATCCTCCACCCTCCATCCTCCACCCTGTATCCTCCAAGGCTCCGTCCTCTGGCTGTCCTTTGCTCTTTGTCTCAGATAGGCCAGGATTCATTATGTTAATTGACTTCACTTCTTCCAGGAACACAAGCAGACCTTGTTCTCCTCTTCACATCTTTTTTTCTTTTCTTTCTCTCCATTTTGTCTTTCTCATTCAATCTCACTGCCTAAAAGTTTGAGATTTTCATGGTCAGCCTCCCATGGGATCAAACAGTCATTTAAAACCCACAGTGTGCTCCCTCTATTTTTCCCCATCTCTCTCTTTTTCTCCCCCTCCTCTCCCTCTGTCATCCTTTGCTTTTCTCTCCTCCCCACAGAGTAAACATAGCTTCTGTTTGTTCTGCATTCACCTCTTTCATCTTCTTCCCCACACTTGCTCCAGTGTACACATNTGTGTGTGTGTGTGTGTGTGTGTGTGTGTGTGTGTGTGTGTGTGTGTGTGTGTGTGTGTGTGTGTGTGTGTGTGTGTGTGTGTGTGTGTGTATTTTGCATGTGCCCACCAGGAGCAATTTAATAGAGCTAGAGAATTCATGAAAAGACATTTTTCACTAAATCAAACCCTATCAGATCAAATCAGTGTTCACTGTAAAAGAAACTGAAAAGATGCCAAGATAAGAAATTGAAAAATATATTAGAGTGAAAAACTTCAATGTCAAGTTTATCTCCACTGATGAAAGGAGATAAATTAGCTGAAGTGGAACCAAATGTGAAAATGAATCAGCCTTTTAATTCATCTAACATTAAAGCTGAAGGGAAGATATTAGACGTGTTAGCGTTTAACTCTGAAATATTAAAGAAACCTCATCTCACCCTTATTCCTCAGAAAGCAGATGCCTCTTTAAGTTGCCAGAAAAAAGAACCAGAGAAGCTCTATAAAATCAATCTTTAAGATTGATAAGTTAAATAGGAATAAACACTAACACACTAGCCTGAAGCGTATATAGATGCAAGTGTCTGTATCTCGCCCGAAACAACAACACTGGAAGCTGGGATAAAAGAGAGGGGCAAGATGGGGAAGCAGTACACATTTTCAGTCTCTTTTCAGTTAGTCTCTTCTTGGAGGTATTCATGTTGTTGTACTCATTTATTCTTATACCAAAAGGGAAGAATGTAGTTATATGAAATTTTTTTTAAAGAGAGCTTGAAAAAGAAGTTCACATCCTCACTTTCTCACCTTTAATGTGAGGATTGTATGTGTTTCCTTGTAATATATGACAGTAAAATTACATTAAATTTAGGCAAATCAATGAATTGCTTACATGAAAGTCAGCTGTAGTGCAGAGCAATGATAGGATATGTAATGTGTTTGTCTGTTCAGTAAAAACAAGTTTATATAGCAAGATATAAATAACAGTATATTCTGCTCTATAGGTCATTTTTATATATTGCAGTCAGGAATAATATAGAAACAGAAAGTTCCACAGCTGTCCGCTAAAGAGCTGCAGATTATAACTTACAATGTGTTTTGTGCTATAACTGTTATGTGCACTGTGTTGGCGTGGCTTGAATGGTTGCTTATAGCTCATCCTGATGTGAATATCCCCATTACTATAGAAAAAAATTCCTGGAAGTGTTTCAGAAAGAAAGTCTGAGCAGGGGGTAAGGTGGTGGAAATTTTTGATTTAAAAGTGAGTTACAGTAAAGCAGATGTGAGGTGCCTGGTCTTATAACAACAGATTGTACAAACGTACAAGTGTAGAATAATAAATACAACAAATATACAGTACTGAACTCTTTTTGAACCTCTTTCCTGAAACACTTCCGGATCAGAGGTTAATCATATTTTTTTTCTGGCACGCATATAATCACCTGTTTTATTTAAAAATCCCAGCCTGGCGTGTTTGATTTCCATATTGACCTGATCTCTTTCTCCCCCTCCCTCTTTACTCTCTCCAGGCGGATGGCAAGGTGGTCGATGGCAGCCTGCTGGGAGATGCCAATGGCGTTGAGCCTGCACCAGGCAGAGTGAAGGATTCTGGGAAGTGGCAAAAGCCACGTTTCTCTCGGAAAGCTCTGATGAAATGCTGCCTGGTCAAATGGATCATTGCCAGCACACAGCCACAGGACAAAGGTGAGAGAGGGCAAAACCAACCTCTTTTGAGACTGATGATGTGGTGAATCTACAACAAGTGTTACTAACAGGGTTTGAATTGATCAGTGAATTGCCTTTTGGACCTTTGCTGACCTCATGTGGTCCCTAGTGGGCAGGACTGACTTACTGTGCTAGGCTTACTCTCATTTATCAAATGTCTTAAAACCACCATTAATATGCTCTACATAGATCTCCTTTTAGTTGCCTCTAAAGAATAATTTTTTCTCATAAATATACATAAACTGCACACACACTGTCTTCATGCTATAAACTACATTAAAAACTGATAAGGATATCCTAGTTTTTTTACTACTTTCCTTGATCCAGCATTGTTTGACTGCAGCTCTTGTCCTAGTTTGTTCATGGACTTAGTCTGAGTGCTCCACCCAGTGGTCCAGCTGTGACCATGCACAATTCATCACTGACCTGAGACAAAGTGTTATGAATGAATATTAAGTGTTCTCACCATTGTAGCACATTTGTATATAGTTACAGTTTAATTAATCGTAGTTGCAATCTTTTTATCCTCTTCTCGTGTGTTATCACTTTTAGTGAAAATTAAGTGATGTACTTTGGAGTGAAGTGTAAAGTGAATGAAATTGAGCTTTTAGATCTATAAATTTGCTAATGCAGTGGTACTTTTTGTAAAAAAAAAAGAGCCATGCAAACGTTTTGGCGAGATTGAAATTGCTTCAATTTTTCAGCTAATTTCATTAGTTCAGCCTGTAAACAAATGTGCTTTCCTTTCTTTTGGTTTCCTTTCCTTTCTTACTTCATTTTTCCTTTGTAATGTCCTCTGTCACTCCTTTTTTCTTGCCTCCAATTTCTCCTTGTTTCTGTCCCTTCCCTTCTTCTCTGTCCCTATTTATTCCTCTCCTTTTTGCCTGAAATAGGTATGTATATTCTTATTTCCTTTTCTACTTATTACTATTTCTCTCTGCCGATTCCTGTTCTTCACTACCTCCTTATCTCCTTCTCTTCTTACACACTTCTTCTTGTCTTTTATCATCTTAATCACTCATTCATTATATGTTGATTTCCGCCCCTTCCTCTTCTTTTCATTCACTACCGTCTCCTTGCCTTCTTACTGTGCACCCTACTTCTTCCTGTCCGTCCCCAGTCTCATTTTTTTTAACTTCTTCTCTCTTCCCATCTTCTGTCTTTTCCTGCCTCTTTTTCCATCATCCTCTCTTCCTCTTCCTCTCTGCCTCCTCTTTTCTTTCACTAACACATTAATTCTGTCTTTCTTTGCCTTCTCATTTTCTTTCGCTAGCCTCTTCTGTCCTTCCCATCTTTGGATCCTTGCCTCCTGTTTTACATCACTGCATCCTTTTTCCTGTGTGACCTTTTTTATTTACCTCTCTCCCTTTTAAAGCTGATTTTGGGCTAATAAAACATGAAACAGGTTGTTGGTTCGGGATGTAAAAACAGTTTTATAGGCAGATGTATGTGTGATTGTTGCCTGTCTCTAATGTCTGAGGTCAGTTCAGCATCATGTGCCATGTAATGGTACTCTACCAGGTCAGTGAAATGTGAGAGCTGGACTGAGTTGTATAAGATCTGTCCTTGTAGTTTATCACGCAATTCCGTTTATCTTACACACTCAAATACACACATGCACACACACATACACACACACTTTGTATCAGGTGGGTGTCACCTCCTCCTCCTCCCTTGGCTCCAGCAGTAGCACTTCACTAAGTGCTGTTTTTTTTTTTTCCTCACAGCTTCTCCAGACATCTTCGCACTTTGGCGGCCCCAAGTGGCAACAAGTGATAGACGTTTTTTTTTAGTTTTTTGAATTTTTTTTCTAAAAGTTTAGAGGATGTCACCATCCCGAAACGAAGTAAAGGACACACTGGAAGTGGTGATTTTAAGAGACGCTTTTGTAGGATTGTTCAGGAGAAAACTTGTTGAATCTCACAAGCGTCCTCACACATATCTTCTTCCTTATAGGCGGCTGGTCTTTGCTGCAACATACTATATTATATTTAACTTTATTTTCCTCAGTCTGACACACACTGACTCACACAATCAGTCTTTAACAAAATCATATGATCTTGATTGTCTATTTTTGCTTTCTGCTTGCAAAAGCTCTTTGTGCAGGTGTCACAGGAGCACAGTGAGTAAAAAATAAACAGCACACGAGTCACACAGAGGGAGAAAGAAAAGCTTGCTGTGATGCAATCTATTTCATCTGAGCAGTACCAAGGGAAGAGAGATTCAGCATTGCTGGTGGGTAAGCCCTCACCTCAGTAATGGCCAGCAGCTAAAAATAGCAGCATTGAGATGGAGATGTGTATCAGAGAGAGGTGGGGCGTTGGTGTCTGAGTGGTTGCTGTGGTTTAGTTTAGACTCCAGAGGTTGAGACAGCAAACAGGGTTTGAGCTAGAAAGGAATGATGCATGCAGGATCACTGAACAGTTTAATAAACTGCCGGACATGAAGAAGTACAGGGTTTGCGGGGAATCAAATGGACAGAAGCAGTGAGGATACTGGTGTTGATAACTGTGTTAGGCTATGAATGGATGCTATTCTGACCTGTAGTGCCCTGTCTATGTGAGATGTTGAAGCAAATAAAATATTTACATTAGGGCTGTTATTAATCTTTGTTATCCAATAAAGTGTCAAATATTTTTCTAATCTATTGGTTAACTGTTTGCTTGGCTATAGCTATCATTAAGTACACCTGGCCTCAGTCTTTGCTGTCGTTTCAAAGAATCTGGATGTTTTAATTATGTTTATGTTCTGCAATTGTACAAATCCCCTTAAGCTATTTAGTATCAGGTGCATCACTTTAGTCTAGAGAGAAATGCCAGGAGGATGAACTATACTGACTGTTTTTTAAAAAAAAATCTAGTCATTAGCAGGTCAATTTTTGGTTTTGATGAAATGTCTTGACAACAACTGGGTGGATTACCATTAAATTTGCTGCACACACTCATACTCCTTTTGTCCTTTGTGCTAATTTACATTTAGTGCTAATTAGCCAGCATTAGTACACTAACACAGTGAACTAGAGAATGATTAACATTGCATTTACATGGTGTTGTGCATTGTAATTTTTAATATACTGTTGTTTAGTTTTAAGCACAACTGTGCCAAAGTGACAAAACGTCTGTCAGTCACCCACACATTGGATCAAATTGTCAGCCTCTTTTGTGGGTTTACATGAGCAATAAGTTATGCTCACATCTGAGAATTATTGTAGGTCAGTCCTTTTAAACCAGTTTATTAAAATCGTAACTTACCCTGTCCGCATAATGAAAGCAGTTTGTTAGATTTCCATACAAAGTGCTTAGTCTACAGCTCCTCTTTGAGTATCAAATCCATTGACATCTGATGATAGCAATTAGTTGACTAATTCATTAATTCATTCATTAAACCCATTCATTTGCTGTTTCCAGCTTCACAAATGAAGTCTTTTATGTTGAACTGAATATCTTTTGGTTGAAAGAAAAAGAAAAAGAAAGAAAGTTGGACAAAAGACGCAAACAAAGAATACAACCGTGCCCCCTTCTGACCTTTTAAAGACAAAACTATTAATTGATCAATTGAAACAATAATAACCTGGTAAAAATGGTCATCGTTTGCAGCCCAACCTCAAACCCTGAGGTGTAGACATTGTGATACATCCAGACCTCGTGTGCTGTTTCAGAAGAGCACAGAGAATTATAAGAGATTATAGTTTTAACAAATTTGCACAGAGCACAAAGTTTAAGCCCAAAATTAAAAGGAACTCCCACACCATCGAAGGAAAGTCTGATAACAAGGCCTTGTGGGGAAAATGGAGAGAGATAATATGAAAACTGTAATATGAAAACTGTAATATGAGTGGGATTAGATATGGAAGACTGACAAAGAAGAGAAGAGGAGGGAGAGTAATGTACAGTGAGAGTTGGTTTCTTCACTGAGCTGTCAAGTATTTCTTCACCAGCTTGTTTCTGTATGACTTTTGTGTGGCGGAGTTGAACTTCAGACTTCAGGCGAGCACTGGTGACCATGAGGCTGGGTGGCCTAATGAAGGCTGAAACAGGAGGAGTGTTAATGGGTGTCAGTGTTGTGTATTGTGGCTTGACAGTGTCAGTCACATGAGCTGCAGTGCGGCTGGAGCTACAGGACAGACCCAACATCATGCAATGCAGTTCACCCCATGTGTGGCGACAAGTGTATAGGAGAGAGAAGAGGAGGCGAAAGAGGAGGAGAAGAAGGAGGAGGAGGGAGTGAGGAGGGATCACCTGTAAGAAAAAGGGGACACACGATCGAAAAGGAGCGTTGGTGTCCAAACTACAGAGAAACAGGCAACATCAGACACAGGAAATATCATCTGGACAACAAAACTTTAACTTTAAACTTTTTTTAGGGTGAAATTTTAACATTTATCATCTCTTTTCAATGTGAAGGTGTTTAAGCCTCTTAATTTTTTAGCTTTTAAAATACCCAGTTTTGGGGGTGTTTTGACAATCAAAGCTTCACATTTTTGTTGTTTTTGCAGCATTTGGTACTACTTTTCTTGTCAAAAGTTTAGAGGATGAATTCATGCAAGGCAGAGTGTGAAAAGGAGATCACAAAACTGCTGCGCTGCTTCTTTGGCTTCATCACTGGGACGCTAGTTCAAGGTACCACTGTTTCTGCTCCTTAAAAAAATGTAACAGCTGACATTAATCTAAATTGTAGTTTATCTTTTTATTAATTTAGTGTGACACAAAGTACACTTTTCTGAATGTTCTTGAAGAAAACTTTTATTGGATTTTGTCTGAGCATTGGCACCTTTCATGCATTAAGATGATTGATTTTTATATATTACTGTTCTGCTCATTTTTTCACCAGTCTGTCCTTCTTGAGTTAGTTTGCGTGTCCTTCCGCTCAACATTGATTAGATGTAAGTCTATCCTCTGTTCTCCTCTTGTGTCCTTCCATTCCATGAACACATCACTTCATCAAGCTAGAGGCTGAATCAGCACTCAGTATCCCTCTCCTCTGCATATTTCTCCTTTTCCTTGCTCATTTATCTGTTTTCATTCTGGTTATGTTGATCATCAGTACCTCTCTCTGTGTTAGCTCCTGCTGTTTGAATTGCCCCAGATTCTCCTAAAGTTGGTGCAGACAGGCAGGGACACCTCAGGGTGCAGTGTTTACAAGTCCTCTTTAGAGAAGTGACAGGACATGATGATGAATGTTCTCTGCAGAGGGAAAATGGCCCTCTTTTTCTCTCCTGCTTTGTTTAGCCTTTCTTCACTTTGAATCATCATAATGTAGTCGCACTCAGGTGGGGGTTCAAGTGATCCATTACCTCAACCTAATTCTGCCTCTGAGGGAAACGGAGAGATATTTTCGTGTTAGATAAAGAGAAATGAGAGGAATAAAGAAACCACAAGGGCAGAGAGAGAAGGAAAAAAATTAAAGCTTTGATTAAGAAGCCCCTGTTTTAATTACATAGCTCAGGCTGCCTTTGATCCTGCTTCGCTGAGGTGGTTTTATGAAAAAGGGGATTATCTCACATGGAAGTGAGGAGACTGAGTTTGGTCTTAATTGGAACAAGTAGTTGAAGAGGCGAGGCAGAGATAGCAGAAAAGAGGAAAATTACATCTTTTCCTTGATGACCAGTGTTATATTTCTGTGATTCTTGTATAAAGTTAGTTGTAGAAAGAGCCATAAAGCAAGTTTAAATGTCCGGGGAGTTATTTAGTTTAGTTTAGAGTTTGGCGAGGGCAGTTCATGCCATATGTGGTGCAACATGAATAAAAGTTCTTATCTTCAGTCCCTGGAGCTGGTTGTTAGGAAAGATGTGAGCATAAAAAAGACACAGATGGTATAATGAGCTCTCCTCTGGTGCCGTGTTCACACTCCTGGATGCTCATTGTTCTCAGTACACGCACACGTTGTGAAAGATATCATGCTGATTTTCACTTGTGTGCATGATTACACAGCAGTGCTTTCAGAGAGAATAACAGGCAGGCTTCTTCTTCTTCTATGACATTTCTTTTTGACTTGTTTTAGCCACGTATCAGTTGTTTGTAATCAATCATTTCCTTGTAAAACACAGGAACTGATGATGTGGCAAATCACGTACAGCATGCTCTCACTGGTTTGCAGCTGAGTGATATTGGAATAGTCCAAAATATTTAATCCATTCTCTCATGTTTCATTCCCTCATCTCTCCTCTGTGTTTGTATGTGTGACAAGTATAGCTTCTGCTCTGCTCTGCCATGCATTGATCAGTGTCGACACCCTCTAGTGGACAAAAGAGATATTACAAGAATCTATGTACAAGAATATAGTGTATTGGTGTCTCCCTGCAACAGTTAGGGACAGAAATCCAAGTTGTTGTTTTTTTTTAGTTTTAACTGTTTAATTCATCACCAAGATGATTAATGTGTGATAACAAAACAAATCAAAGATTACACATCTAACACTAATAGAGGTCCTACAGACTATATTGGTTAAGTGTGTGGGAATTTAGCATGTTTTTTTGCCGGCTTAAATATGATCCTTTTTACTTTTTGTTAATCTGAACCTATAATTATTACATAATTGAATTGAATTATTCTCTATGGCAAATGCATGCATTTGCTTGTTCCAGCCTCTCAAAGTATTTTCTAGAGCATTTTGCCTTTTTACAACATATTCTATAAAAAATAAAATTAAAGCAGGTTTTAATTGTCTCTTTAGCTATGTTTGTTTGCAGTGTTTCCTGTAGCACTGTACTGCACTGTGACCAACTGACAATGTTAAACCTATAAGATCTTGAGGGTTTGTATTCACCAGGCAGCTATACACTCTCTTTCACTGTGACAGTGTCGCAAAATCAAACAGATGATCAAATGTGGCCTCTGAATAAANCACACACACACACACACACACACACACACACACACACACACACACACACACACACACACGTGAATTTTGTATTATAGTTAAAATTAAGCATCAGGAAAAAGTGTATAAACATATAATTTACATATTAGACATTAAATCTCAATGATTTTATCAGACAATGGACAAGACATTTGTGCCCAGTAAAAAAGAACCTAAATTTGAATTTGGTTACACTCTAACATTAAGAAATATGGTAACTGAGATTTTACATTGCTTTTGTGCTTGTGAGAATTGATTGTTGCTTTACAATCTTAATTTAAACTGAGTTTCCTGAAGCTGACTTAATCTCAGTTCGTCATGTTAGATTCTGTAATTTGTTGTATCACTGCTAGCACTGAGAAACACTTAGACTCTTCTCTAGAGTCTCATTAACATGTCATCCAAGAATAAATGTTGCATTTACATCATGAGGATTAACTGTAAATGCAAATTGTGGACTGGCAAAAACACACATACACACTACTCACATTTGGTAATTGCAAATGGGATGTGTGGGCAACTGAAACCAGGATCCATTAATTTCCATTGATCATGAACTGTAGCAGTTTCTACATGAGCAGTAAACTCAGCAGGTAACCAATGGTGAAAATCAAAGGTATATTTACAATTGAGCCAACTTAAGTAAAGCAAGACATATTGACTGCAGTGTCATCAAACTGGCTTGATTACATCTTTGTTATGATAATGTATCAATTGGTGTTGTAATAGCAGAGGCATTAGGCATTGAATTAGCAGCTCCTCGTGGTTTTCATTGTTTAGCTGTCCAACTGCTACTTTACTGGTTTGGTTCTAAAACTTATGCACATAAATCTCATTTTTAATATCTGTACAGAAACTGAACTTTAAGGGTGCTAGTCAGTGGCTTTGTTACCTTCAGATATCTGGATAGCTGTTTCCACTGTTTTCGGTCTTTATGCTAAGCTAGGCTGGATGCTGGGGTAGCTTAAAATATAACTGAAACATGAAAGTGGTATTGATCTTTTCATCTAAAGTCCTCCAACTTAGATGTTTTCTGTGCACTCCAGAAAGACTATACAATAACTGGCAGGCAGCATCTTTTGTCTGTTTTCACAAAACCATTCACCATAAACACTGTGGTTAAGGTCTTAGGTTCAGGAAAAATCATCAATTGCTAAAAATGTTAAAAAGGTCACTTTAAGGTTAGAGAAACATGTGAACATGTTTACTACCTCAAAGTTAGACAACCTTCATTGTCATGGAGCAATAATCATAGGATCAAGGTTTGGGGACAACCATTCCTGCAGCTGGAAACAGTGATCTCCTGTGGCTAAATCTGTTGGGTTAATGCCTCTCACCACCCCACCTCCACCAAATGATAAACTTTCTTCAAAATATATCATGCAAATGCACCACTGCATCTGTCACTCGAATATGAACTGTGTGTCCTATATGGGTGACTGACATTTTTCTTGGATGACAGCCTAGCTCATCAATATTGAGATAGTTTTGCATCAATGTGCATCTCAGTTGCATCAGCTCTTTCAAGTGTGTCCCTGTTTTGTTTGTGTCTCACCAGCACACAAGGGCGCATACGTTTCTACACTGACAGTGTGATTTCCTGCCAACAGTTGCTTTTGTTTTCATAAGCGCACAGGAGGAATTTGTAAGAGTAAGAGTGAGTCTATCCAAGAGAGACAGTACAGGACTTGAAGTCATGTTTCTATGAGGAGAGGGATCAGACAAGAGGAAGAGAGTGAGACACACAAAAAAAAGAAGTAATGTGGAGGTGTACAATGTGTGTGATGTGAAAGGTCAGAAGCTCTGCAGTGCTGTTTGATCCCTCGCCCTTTTTTTTATCTTTCTCACTGTGACGCAGTGTCACAAACTCAAACAGATTTTCAAATGNACACACACACACACACACACACACACACACACACACACACACACACACACACGCACACACGCACACACACACACAAAATTCTCATCCTTCCTCTTTTCCACATTGCCAGCCAGTTGATTTTTGACAGTGGGTGAGGTTCAGACTTTCAAGCTTTGCTCATTTGCCCACTTTAAGACTGAGCAGAGATTTCTAGACACACTCATCAAACTTTTCAACTTCAATTTTAAGCATTCACGCTTATTATTTTAAAGTTTGGAGCTTCCTCCGTCGTGTTTAATTATCTTCAACTGTATCCAAAACCAGTGCAAAGCAGCTGCTTAGGCACCTTCATTGTTGTAGTTCAACTGCATTATGGGAGCTGTGATGGCTGCTCTCTCTGTGGAGGCCAGGAGGCGTCTGTCTCGACCCAGCTGCCTGTCTCACTGCGGCCACAGTGCAGCCAGGTACCACCGCTCAGGTAGGCACTCGAGTGCTTTCACCCCTGACCTCATTTCTGTGCTTTTATCCACTCTTTTGTCTACTCATTCTCATGCCACTTTCTGTAGTTTAAGTAGTAAGGATTATTTTCCTGATATAGTTTGATGATAAGAGTACAGTGTTGTGGTGTACAGTATTTGCACTTCTTATCTCGGTCAAAGAGTGTTTTGTTTTGATGAAGTAATTTGCTTGTAGTTGATTTGAGTCAGTGATGCTCCTTTCTGAGTTATTCTTTCTCTCACTCACTGATTACATTAGAAACACAGAATTTCTTGAAAGGAGAAATGCTCTTGAAAATAATAAGATTTTTTCCCTGGAAAAAAACAATGAATTAACAATAACTGCTATACTGAAGTATACTTCATGCACTTCATGTAGTTGTACTGTTCAGTTTTTTACTACTTTATAATGCTTTACTATATTTAAAAGATTATAATTTTCAACAGCTGCTTTTTAAGATCACTTCAGTAATTAAATACTTTTCAAATTCATATTTAATATTTAACACCTATCAATGTATCAAACATTGATATATTATTATAGATTAAAATATTTTCCGGTAAAGATAGCTACACTTTAGCCAGCTGCAACATTAAAAAGCTGCTTACATTCACTTCCTCTACTGGAATATTTTTACATTGTTGTATTCCCTACCTTTAAGTATTGGTGTTCAAACTCTGTGGTAGATTTTTGGCTTGTGTCCATTATTCAGTAATATTGTTGTTCTTCAGTTAGCTCACAAATCCACTGAACAGCAGAGATACGATCTGGTTTTGACAGTTTGTTAACATCCATTAAGTCAGGTATTAAATTTCCATCTGCACTCTGAATCCCACAGAGCTTCTCTCAGAAAGGGAACATATGGAAATATCCAACTTGTTTGCAATCTTTTAATTATCTGCATTATATGTTGTTATGCAGTTAAAAACAACAACAACAGCAAAACATATTTCTGTTCCAATTTTAAGTTTAGCTTTTAATTTTACATTTTCACACTGAAAGCACTGTTGGTTATCTCACTGACTACTTGTGCATTAAATAATTTATGCCATTTATAACAAACAGAAGTATCATAATGTAATGTAATGGTATGCACATAATAATAGACTAAACTTTGATACTTATAGTCAAATTAGGCTCTTACAATAGCATCTGAATCCATTTATATTATACTTTCCATTCAATATTATGTTATTATTATATGTATATCAAAATGTAATTTCTCCTACTGTAGCGCAGACTGACGTGATCTCTGCTGATGTGTTTGACTCGGTCTTCTCCCCTTGTTTACTTTCTGTTGTGTCAGTGGGCAGAGTCAAGCATACCTTTTAAAAACCTGTTAGTGTCCTAATGGCCTGCCCAGAGGAAACAACACACAATAGACCAANCCTTGTTTACTTTCTGTTGTGTCAGTGGGCAGAGTCAAGCATTCCTTTTAAAAACCTGTTAGTGTCCTAATGGCCTGCCCAGAGGAAACAACACACAATAGACCACAGAAATTCACTAGACTTGCATTCACAAATGCACATAAGTAAATGTAAACACATACATTCCCCTCTAAAACATCACATAACGCTTCAGATACTTACCGGTACATGCATGATGGCTGGTGTCACTGCCTTATAAAGTGGTGACTGACATGTAAATTTGACCTTCAGAGTGATTTATCTGCTATAAACACTGCATACTTAGTAGTAGTGAAATAGATATTGTGATTTAATGATTGTAGTTTTTTTTTTTTTTTTTGTTTAAGGTAAAGTGCAAGAAGCAGAGAAAAAAAGAGGGGGAAGCTCATCAACACCACCTCACCACAAAGATATTGATCTCTCTCACTCTGGCCTCCCATCTGTGTCTCCTATATCCAACCCAGTCAATGCATTAACACACACACACACACACACACACACACACACACACACACACACACACGCACGCAGACACATGCACACGCACACGCACACGCACACACACAAACACACTTATCTTGATGCATTAAGTGCAGAGTCATCAGTTATCCTCTCCTGACCTGCTAAACACACACACACACACACACACACACATACACACACACACACACAACAAAAATACTTGTTTTATGGTGTCTAAGACAAACTGTTGCACATATTTCTACAATCATTAAAATTATGAGATATGAATGATAAAAGGATACATTTATGTTCAGTTCTTTGTCACTGTACTTAATTCAGTGAGGAAAAGGAAAAAAAGATGAAAGAAGGATGTTTGAAGGGAGGTAGGGGGGTTTCTGCTATTTGATCTCTGTGTGCCAGGCTGGTGCGCACAGGGATCACACCCCCCTCCTCTTTGGGTAATTTGACTTCACCCCTTAACCACAAATTGTAGCGACTAAGGAAGATGAAG
>JANJYP010008843.1:0-19219 GCA_024605115.1 Rastrelliger brachysoma | reverse complement strand
CTCTACTCTCCTCTCCTTTCTTCTCCTCTCCTCATCCTTGACAGTTATTTACTGACTCTCCACACATTCATTCAGTAATTCTGAGGAGTGACAAGCAACAAATCAAGCTATTCTTCTGGTGTATCTAAGAAAATCTCACTGAATGTGTGCTGACTTTATTAATATGCATATTAACATATGATGCCCTCAAAGAACTTTAAGCAATGGAGTGCAGCTTTGAATAATAAAATGTCTTGAACTGACTTTTTTCAGAACTGAAATGTAACTGCAACATTACACATAATGATATTGCAGACAGGAGTAGGAGAGCTCAGCCATGATAAATAGACCACTTTGGATGACAATAATAATTAGAACTTAAGTTAGGTCAAATTTTTGCTTCTTATGTACTGAGTTGAATTGATTATGCAGGTAATTTAGTCTAAGAGATTAAATCATTGCTTAATTGAGTGTATTACTTCACTGATCATAAATTTTAACAAGAAAATTGATTTTGACATTCCTTGAGTTTTACAAGAGGACTGTTGTATCATGGTGAAAGATGACAATAGCAATGATATTTTTTCTATAATATGGCCACTGCAGCACCACAATCAAGAGCTCATGTGGATGTAAAGTGATGCATATAGTTGGCAAGAGTGTCATGTTGCCAGCCTACTTCTAGTGAATCCACACATCATAAGATTAGTGATCTGATTTTCTCCTCTCCTCTCCTCTCCTCTCCTCTCCTCTCCTCTCCTCTCCTCTCCTCTCCCTTCCTCCCCTTCTCCTGTCCTCTCTCCTGTCTTAAATTATGTATTTAGGAGAGGTATTGTGATATTTCTTGTTGAAGCAGTGCTGAGCTTTTGCGCAGATGATCAGACAGATTTCAGTTCATTGCTCCATACAGTGACAGTGGTAGGATTTGTTTCTGTTTGTTGTGTGCATTCTTCTCTATCTGAGATATAGTCCATTAAAAAAGAAAAAAAAGAGATTTAGTGCTGCCATGAGCTCTGACCTGGAAGAGCGTGCCATTTAACACATGCAGTAATGTGGAGTGTGTTTTGTTTCATGACTGTGTCCGTGACTGCTGTAAAGAACAGTTTTGGCCTACTCCATAATTCAGTCAGTCACTTGGGATTTATATACACATTGTTGTGAGACATTTACAACAGAATTAACTGTCATGATAGTCTTTTGGCAAACATCATGACTCAACAAAACTTTTATATCTTTATATTATGTAACCATCATATTGCGCTTTGTAATAAGAATTTTGTTGTCCATTTTGGGAATGAAAAATATCTTCAATTTGTGAACACAGAGCATAAAACAAACCAAGCGAGTGAAGTGATAATATAATGAAATGTCTGTGTGTGTGTGTGTGTTAGTTTTGTTGTTGTTCTTTTTTTTTTAGTCAGAGCCACAACTTTTGGAAAAAAAATGTGTGATGACATGACTCTTGCAGAGTAGAGCAACACAAATAGAGAAATTAATATTTTACGTGAATTGTATCTTGGATGACAAAGTGAAGAAATGGTATTTTGCTTCTTTTTGCGGTGAACTAAAACTTGCATTGTCATACCTCTGACTAACTTCAAAAAGTCTAAAAGCATGCATTTAACTTGTTACAATTTTTCTTAGTAATTAGTATTTTTTTTAGTACCCGTTTCAGAGGTGGCTCTAGTGATGCTGAGCGGGTACCAAATGGTGACGTTGAACTATTGTCAGAGCAGTGACGTCCCGACACTAGAATCAAACCTGCCATTTTTAAAAAACAAAAACTGCAAGCAGTAATATATCTGTGTGTTATTTTTCACTGTGGTCCGTGGATGAGGTCCAGACCTTTTGTGTCTTGAGGCTGACGAGTGGATCCAGTGAGAGTTGAACGGATCTACGAGAAATGAAGCAGTGCTGTGTTATGACAACCCCGCCCACTGTGAGGAGGCACCAAGGCCGACGGAAACACAAACCGAGTAGAGCTGAGCCGAGTCGAGTTGAGTGGGGCTGGAGTATCTAGTGGAAAAGCGCCAATAGAGACAATCCAACACTGTTGTCTGACCATGTTCTTATCATAACCTGCACATCCAGATGTCACTCTTTTGGCATTCAGTGCACTTGCCTGTCCATCCATTATTATGACACCAGAGAGAAATGAGTAGCATGACTGATTTGACTCTCCCATGTGATAAACTGTTTACTGTTGGCTTGGTCTCATCAAGCTTCCTCCAAGCCTTTTGGTCCACAGTTTAGTTGTGTTATTTATCTGTCAATGTAAAGCCTTTGTTGACTGGAATAAAAAAAATAAATTGAGAAATAACCCAACCAAGTTTGTCAGAGTAATGTGAAGAAACACACAGAAGAGGTATTTTCTGAAATATTAGAGCTAGTTCATATCATTGCCAATTGCACAGGAGGTCATGAGTGTCATGTTAAACTCGTCTATCAAGGGCTTTTATCAGCTGGACATTAGGCAGGCCAGAAAATTGTCTGCAAGACAACACAGTTTCCAGTCTGACTGCCAGCTCTTTCCCTACAGTGCAGGACTGTGGGACATGAGAGGACACTGAACAGATATAAAACTAATTTTAGCCAATACGAATTTTTAAAGCCAGGATGTAATACTTGTCTGTGCTGGACATGTGCAGTAAGTCACCACTGTACTCTTTAAATGCAAAGGCTTTTATAGATATACACTTGGTTTGTGGTTGTGTGGAGTTCAGCAACTCTACTACATTGTCTGTTCAATATTATAAAAATGGCAGTGGAGTCATAGACAAGTTTTCTATTTTAAAATCTAGTTTTCTAAGTATGTGTGGTGCTGTGGCTACTGTGCTGGGTCGATTTTGTCTTACACTATCACATCAGCAGCTGACAAGTCAGTATACAGTTGTCATTCTCGAAGCATCAAACATGGAGCAAGACTGGAAAGCAACAAGACTATTAGAGAGGAGTGGAGGACTGTTTGGAGATTGTGTGTGTGTGTGTGTGTGTGTGTGTGTATGTGCATACATGTGCATGTGTGTGTGTGGTGGGTATGGGCGTATGAAAGAGAAGGAGAAACAGATTTAGCTGTCATTCAGTGTTGTGGTGACTCGGTCAACAAACTCATATCATAAAAAGAAAGGAGAGGGCAGAAGAGAGGGACAGAGAATATATTGGTGACTTTGTCAGAACATAATTAACTGCACAAAGAACACCAAGTTAAACCTGCTCAGATCTAAGGATCTGTGCAAACTACATTTGAGAAAACACTGTACTTTACATTTTAATCAATGTGCTTATATTGTTATATTTGCATATAGATATCTGATGGAAATCTGTTTATTCAGATTTTATTGTGTTAATTTACACAGAACCAATGAGTTATCAGACTATTGTACAAGGAATGTGGTTGAGGTGGCAATAATTAAGACTTAAAAATTGAAGTGTGATTCTGATCATTCACCTGCAGCAGGCTCTCCTTGAACAAATCTAGCATGCAGCCCACAGCAGGGAAACTTACCCTTCCTCACAGAAGCATTGAAACTGCATCTGCACCTGTAAGGCATCGCCTTTGTTCAACATTGCTCTATGTTTTTCTGCTTGAGTGAATATTAATGATCTGCATATGGAACCAAAGGCTTGTTCATGCACGTGTGTATACATGTCAGTTTGTCCACGTGTGTAGGTGTGTGTATGTCCATATGCCAGATAATAACCACATTGCGTTTTCTGTTAATGGAGTGACTGTAATTTTATTGTCTTTTTTCAACATGGTAGAAAAAGTAGGCATTTAGCCATTACTTTATCATGTGTCTGAACCCATTAGCTAGCAGTTTAGATATAACACAACATACCTCAATTACCACGTGCCTCAACCCATTGCCTGGCAACATTAGCTCACTTAGTATGTGTCTGAATTTATTAACCAGTCTCTTGCTATATAGAAGATCATTTGGTATCTGCCTGTCTTAAGCATTTGCTGCAAGAGCTAGCATTTAGCTAATGAAGGAAGAGGAAGTCTGTAGTGGAAGACAAGATAATGATTCCTGCTGTCTTTATTTAGCTAATTTACTATGTCTTTAAGTTCATCACTATAAATACTAGTGCCAGTAGTGGAATTACGCAGACACAATATGTCTGTCGTACTGATGGTGTATCTTGTAATTTAGCTATTGTTGGATTATTTAGAATGTAGAAAATAGGGTTGTAATTCTGTTGTAAATTGTTAGTTGTGTTTAAACATTATCGGGAAGCACTGTAGTAACCTCACAACAAAAGGATACTCAGTTATCAGATCATTTGCTACACCAGACTACATGCACTAAGTCTAACACAATAGCTCTGCAATAAATCCATTTTTCATGAAGATTATAATGTTACAAAAAAACTAAATATATATATATGACTCAACTTTATGGTCATTGTGGAGCCATTAGTTTGTGGTGCTGTTGAATTGTATTGCATCACACTGAGAGGTTTTTCTTATATTTACCTTGGTATAAACAGTGTGGATAAAATATTAGAAACACCTGCAGCACACCACAAACTACAGCCTCCAACATGACCATAAAGTTGAATTTACACCTCTTCTAAACTGAGAGGAGAGACATATAACCTTCATGATGGTACAGTAGTGGTTTACTGTGGGACTGCTTTTTATAATAATACAACATTTTTAGTGAGGTATTCCTAATAAAATGGCAACTGATTTGCACAATCTGACTAAAAAGTTTCATTAAATATTTTTTAAGCTTTTTAAACTTTTTGGTGAGGTAAAAAAATACATTTTTAACCTCACTAGAATACTTAATACTCATTGTGTTTTTAAATAGGCTAGTTTTTCACTAATTTTGTCACTAATTTTAAAAAATCTATTATTTTGCTGTTGTTATTGTTAGTTGTTATTTTTAACTATTTCATTGGTTTCTTTTTCAAAAATTTTATTTAATCATTTCATCATATGATACATTGTTTAATTGTTTACTTGTATTCTGGCTTGTCAGTCATCTGTGAAGTAACACTATACCTGTATGAAAGATGCTATACAAATAAGAATTGATTGATTGATAATAAATTACATAATAATGATATTCTACATAATGCAACCATTTATACACACAGCACTGACCAAGAAAATACAATGAACAATTCATCCACATGATTCAGTATATAAACATAAAACAGCATACTGTACATTATAATGAGTGCCAAACTGTGGCCCATTTTGGCTGCAGTGTTGCTTTAAGCAAATGAGAGAAAGAAAGAGAGAGAAAGAGAAAATGGTGGTGGAGGAAGTCAAAGTCAATGAGGGGGGTTAGGCAAAGAGAAAGGCCTGGAGAGAGAGATGGAGAGGAAGAGTGAGTGTGAAGAGGAGACACAGAGAGGGCTGAATAAAGCTTCCGGGCCCCAGAAGGCTGAGCTCTCAGACATTTTAATCAATAACCGCAGCTCTATCAAAGGGCGGCTGATAGGCCAGAGACAGAGGAATTGTTCTGCACTCACTGCCTCACCCCTAAGGAGTGACTCAACACTCTGGGACAGGGTGAGGAGGAAGAGAGCAGCAGAGACAGATGGATGAGGAGAATGACAAGGAATAAAGGAAGGACAGATATTGAGGCATATAGGGAGTGAGAAAAGAACTGACAATGGAGACACAATTACAGAGACACGAGACACTTTTTTTGATACATTTTCTGCTGGTGTTGGTTATTTTCTGCCATTATGTCACAGACAGAAAATTGGGAGTGTGTGCGCGTGCATGCAGAATCAACTTCTTTTATGCGACTTGACGGACTGCCACAGCTCAAACATAACAATGGTATTCTGTGAAACTTTACATGAGCATGTGAGAGAGAGAGAGCAGCAGAGTCGATACCATGAGCTGAACGTCATTCAGTGCCATGTGTAATAGAAAAGGAGGGAGAGAAAAAGGAGAGCATTTACCTGATTCTGTGTTAACAAAGAGATGTTGAAATAATACATGTAAAACTGTATACAAACTGTGTACAAACAACAGCAAAATAATTTTGCTAAATACATTTTTTCTGGACACCTGACTAATGTTCTTCTCTAAGATGTGTGTCGATCATTTTCTCAATTAACTTGATTGTTTATAAAACATTAGAGAATATATTGAGTTTATTCAAGCTTAAAGAAACTAAAAAATATTTACGCATAGAAAGCTGGAAAAAGAGACTTGTAACGCATTTTCTATAAAAATGGCTCAAAACAGTTAAATAGTCCAAATAATTGGTGATAATTATTTTGCCTAATTGATTAATCTACCTATGTTATGCAGCCTTCTCTTTATGTGTGAAGCCTCCTGTCATCAATGATTTAACTCATCTGTAATGTTCAGTTATATATATGTTACTGTTACTCACCTTCTATCACAGTATTTGTAATTTTTTTTATTGCAGCCTCCATAGTAATATAGCACATTTTCTGAGAACTCTGGAAAATCTGAATTACTAACATTTATGTCCATCTAAAAGATAAAATTAATAATAATGATAAATGCCTGAAAATCAAGTTAATTTATTATTTTAATGGTGAAATCATGTTAATTCAATATTGTCCACCTTCCCTTGAAGAATCATATAAAAAGACATCAAATAGAGTAAAGATAGAGATTATTACATACGAACAGTGTATGTAATTGGTAACATATTTTTATCATCTGATGTTACATACTGTATCATTATATCACCCTCCCAGACTGGTTTTATTCTGTGAAAACATCCTACAGATGAATGTTGAGCGATGCCTGAAACTGGCAGCAAAAATCCAGTACAGTGGGCTGTGGTGTGGAGGACAGAAGGAAGAGTATTAACATCAGTGGTGCTTAGAGATATGACTCATGACCTTTACTATCTTTACTCCTCTCCTCCTCATCCTCCTGTCTTTGTTAACTGTCACTTTTCTCTGCAAATAACTGACAGAAGTAGGAAAATAAAAACAAAAACATGTATGTCCCAGTTTGGTTTCCGGAGGGGTATGTGCAGGTTCTGTAAACCTCTGATGTTTTTCAGTATGGCGTGTTGTTCAAGAAGCATGTGCTGAGCATTGTGATGCTCCGAGCACTTATGATGCTTTCTGTTTAAACTCTGCAACCCATATGCGGATTTCTCAGAATCTGTGTGTGTGAGACTGAAACCATCTCTGCGGGTCTCTGAGGAATACAAGTGTGGAAGAGTAACAATCGACTAGTTAAAAATGCATGCATCTCATCTAACGGCATGTGTGTGTGCTGGGTGCTGTGCATTCACATGTGAATGAGAATTATTAATTATAGAGCACTGGCATCCTGCTGTTCCAGTGTCACAGAGCACCGCTGTGTGCTTGTACACATGCGGGTGCATTTACAGTAGGTGTGTGTTTTCATACATTTTTTTGGTGTTTTTGTGTGGAAATGTATGACTTGCAGCATACCGTTTCTGTGTTAGAAAAGTAGCTTGAGTCATATTAGTAATAATTAATGAGTAAGTATCTCATTCATTAGTAGTGTCAGATCTTTGTTTTTATTATTAGAGCTGTAATGGGCAACTAGAAAATTCTGTGGAAATTTTGAGGGCCATGTGGCTGGTGTCGATCCTGGCCTGTGTACAGGGGAGGATTAAGGTGTACAGTGGCCCCTAGGCTACAGTTGTCTGTGGCAATAAAAATAACAACAGCAACAACTGTACACTAACTAGGCCCACACGTGTGTTTGTATGTGGGTGTAACCTGGGGTTTGCGCCCTACAAATGCCATAAAACATCAAATAAACACCCCTGGTTCATAAGAGGAGCCCAGCTTTCAATTGGGGAAATACGGTATTTTATTGTTTTTATGTGGACCCTGGCTGTGTTTTGAAACTCCATGGCCATGGGAGAGTAGAGATGACGCTAATGACGTTTTTTCCACAATCAGCATTATTTTTGATTTTTGAGGGCCAATACAGTTAAAGTACATTCCCGTATCTAAATTAAAATAAACTTATCTATTTTTACTGGAAAATGGGGGCGCCCTTATAGGTTGGCACATGTGGGGTCCCTAGGCTCAAGTCATATCTAGCCTGTGCATTAATGCGTGCGTGTGTGCGTGCGTGCATGTGTATGAGGCTTACCATCTTCTCATAGATAATGGTGGATTTGTGTGAATGCCGAAGTATGGAGCATTTGAATATTATGTCCATGTAATTACTGCTTATCATTTCACAAAGGATTTAGGTGTAGAACTTCTATACATATCCAGAAATACACCAATACATTATGAATACTTGAAAGAATTCCACACGGTAAACCCCAAACAACAACTTATTTTTCATGTAACTGATTTCAAATAGCCAAGGATGAGGTTGTCACAGTGATTTAAGAATCAGTTTGGTTAAGGAGAAAAAAGGTCCTGAATAATTGTTAATTGTAAATTGTGAGAAAACCATAACTCCTATCCAAAAACAGAAAACACAGTGAGAGGCATAGAGGCTGGCAGATTCTGGCAATCTTTATTTATTCAGATATTCCTTAAAAAGACAGATTGCATTTGATTACATTATTCTGAGACAGGTGCTGCTGCCATTCTCGGACTCCCCATTACATTTTGTGCAGACACCCCCTGTCAATGCCACATTGTATGAATCTCAATACCTATGTCTGCATTCTAATAAAAAATGTATGTGTCCATTTGGCCATGTTCTCATAGTTTGAAAAGTTTACTTATTATGTAAAAACAGTTTGGTGTTTTGGATCGAGCAGAAGTTTTAATCCATTTTAAAGACTGAATCACATTTCACGTGCAAATATGAGAGCTATGTGACTCAGAAAAAAGCTCAAGTTTTGTGTTTGTTTTTTTCTTTTCCTATGGGACATTTTTCTGATTTCTTCCTTTGAGAAAAAAAATGTAATTTGAACACCAAAAGTCATAGTACAACATTCCTGATCGAGTCACAGGCAGAGCCCAACAATAGCATATGCTATGCTATAGAGGGCAGGTTTTTGTGCTTAGCACATGGCCCTAATTAAAACATACAAACCCTGTGTGCCAGCTATAAATTGAAAAAGATGCTCTGAGGATTAGTTTTACTGCTTCCCTTTAGGAACTTTTGGTGGTTCTTTGTTTTCAAATGCATTTACTATTCTTTATACTTATAGCAAATTGTTTTTCCATTCAGATCATCACATTCACTGAGACACACTCAACAATCTTTCTATTTTTACTGTTCCTGGAATTTTCAATCAATCATTAAGATTTATGACGTTGGCTTATTTTCTGGTTTATGTACTTGTTCTTGTTTTTGATTGTATTTACTCTCATTTTATGGTAGACTCAGTACTTTGACATAATGTTATTTTATCAGTTAATTTATTTTATTTATCACTGATGTGTATATATTTATATGTATGTATACAGTACATGAGGGGGTTTATGCTATAATTAATGAAAATAAATTAAGAAGTCACAATAGAGTTGCATCTAAATTTGAAATAGTTGTGATTACATTAAAATACATTAATCCAATCAGGGAGCTATATTAAATGCTAACCCTGAAGAATCGTAATTTTTATTGTGGTGCCCTTTCAGAATGTGTCATTTCAGAATGGGTCAGTTTATTGATCTGTAGTTTGCTCGAGAACTGCTTGTCAACAACTTTACACTTGACGCAAAGTGTGAAGTTGATCAGATGAACAAATTTTGATGTGAAAAGCTGAATTTTTGTTTTACTAAATACATGTTGCTAGATAATACTTTAATATCTGACCTTCAAACTTTTTTTTTTTGTTGTTGAGACTGGCCTCGCATGGAGCACCAGAATGTTAGGGAAGAGAGAGGGAAGAGAGAGGAAGAGAGATGAAACGTGATCAGCTGGGTTTTAAAGGTGGGAGCAGCACCATAGGTTGATGTCACCACCTCCTGGTGGTTTAGCCAATCAGATGAGCGTCATGGAGGCATGAAGGTTGACGCATTGCCTTCTGGGATTTTGAGTCCATAGTTCACTTCTTTGTTCTCAAGGAACAAAGGGCCATAAAGTACCCACGTTTTGGGTTAAAGTAGCAGTTACCCCTTTCTGTTCAGAAAACTCCCAACATTGTTCATGTTCTTGATATCATGGAGTTTACTTCCTCAAACTAAAAATTGAGAGTCCTGAGTCCTTCCTCAAAATCCAAGTCTGCTTGTCACATCCCATAACAAGCAGATGCCTCGCAGTGTAGTGTATCCCTCCTGTACAACCATGCAGTTGTCAAGGTGTTTGTTCCATGTGTTATTTCCTCCATGCTCCATTACTGGATTGCTTCACATCAGGAGATGCACATGCTCATAAGAATCTGTGAAATTTTAAACATTTTGGCTGACTTTGCACCACCATGGTCAATCAACTCTGTATTTGTACAGTGACCCTCGAGGCTGATCTTCTATCAGTGGTACAAGATCTTAAGGTGCCATTGGACCTCTGTAGTAACCTCTGTGTTTTACTTTCATACCAGTTAAACCTCAAAGGCAGTCACCAAAAGGGAGTGTCACAGCTCATGATTTGAGAAGAAGTCTGCATCAGAATTTATTTATTAGCCTTTCTGGTCTGGTCACACTTAACTGTTATACATGACTTCCCATTATCACCACAAAGTTAAGATTGTTTTGTTGAAATCTGACAGCAGAAACAGCCAAAAATAATAGGGAAAAATAGTCCTAATAGTTAACATAGTTACGTAAACTAATGTTAAGGTAATCCAGCCTCAAAGGGTTGGAAGCGAGCCTTTTAGTTGTGCTTCCATTATGTTTGAAAAATTCTACCTGTAAAAATGCAAAAAAAAAAAAAAAAAAACTGACCTTGAACCATCCCCACAAAATAAATTTGTGATTGTGTGTGTGTGTGTGTGTGCAGTGCTTGCAATTTCCTTATCTGGTTTATGCATCTAAGAATAGTTGGTGTACTGTACATGCAGATTATAAAGCCCTATGGGGGAAAAAAACCTTTCAGGTTATGTAAATAGATCAAACTGACAACATTTTTTTTGAGGCAATGCTTAAATAGTTGGAGAATAGGAAAATTGTTGACAGGGAGGTGTTTGGATTATCCAAAGTAACCAGAACATTATTTTTGGAAAGGCAATGTGTTTCTGAGTTTGTCCTTCTTCATAATTTTGAATGTCACAAATTAAAAAAAATGATTTCACCTCTGTTGTACTGAGATGACATGTAAAACTGCAGCAGAACTGTTTGAATGAGTACTAAGATTAAGTGTGGAAAATGCTTTTAAAGTAGTACAGAAATTGCTGTTTTTCCTGTTGCCTTCCTCTAGTTTTGCCGAGTTGCAGCACGACTTTACACGGGTGAGGAAAAATAAATCTGATTGCCTGTTGTCGAGTGGGTGGGATGTTCAATTTTTGGGTTGGGACACTGAATATTTCGATTGGAACTTGATTGGATGTTATCCAGCTCGGTGTGTGAGTGTGTTTAGCAGACGTTTATTATGTGACGATGGTAGCCATTTGATTGACAGGTGACAGATTCTGATATCATTGGCTGATGATTCCTGTACAATGTGACGCACAATTCGTGGGGCTGCATTATCCTACATGGACCACATCATCTGATAGATGAATAATTACTGTAATTTTAAGACCCATAGTGGGATGAAATTCGTTTTTCATTTCTGAATGACTTTAAGGATTTTGCTGAACTGTCTGCAAAAAACCTAAACAAACCATCTGAATCTCAATAATATTATAGAAAAACTGTTATAAATATTGTCTTGTGCTGTTAATTAATACTGATGTTAGAATAGAAGTACAGTACAATAAACTATAGAAAAATACTTTTTGACTATTTTGAGTATGGGACACTGTGAGACTTTGATGTGTGGACCTCTTAAATAGCATGTATTGGACTACGTCATTGTGTTGGACATGAAGGCAGAAAGAGAGAGACGAAATGGAGAGAAAGAGAAAAAAGAGGCATCAGGAAATACAGACAGTGGAGAGAGGCAATGGTATAAGAGACAGACATAGAAAGAGGGGGAATGGTGAAGAGCACAGAAGGCAGATAAAAACAGAGACTTATAGATGCACAAACTGACAGCCTCTTGACATGAAAGAAGAGGGAGAGAATAAAAGAGAATATTAAAAGAACTGTAAGCATGCACTCATATCTACACACACACACACACACACACACACACACTAGTGCCTGTGTATGTACTATGTAGTGCCTGCTCTGTGCATGTGTTTATTAGATGTGATTCTCAAACTGGAATGAAAAGGGGGGAAAAGCGTGAGAAAAAATGCGCAAGAGCCTCCAAGATCAAGGAGCAAAATCTGGCACAGTGTCATGTCTTTTTGAAATAGAGAGACAGAGAGATGGAGGGAGACATGGAGGAAGAAAGAGAAAAATATGGACAGATTGCGGGATAGAAGGAGACGAAGGGAAAAAGAATAGGGAGAAGGAGAAGATGGGGGGAGGGAAAAGGTAAGTGGAGGCGAAAGAGTGACTTTCCTTGTTGTGCTTCTCTTTTTCCTCTAGTGTGAAGCCTTGATAGCATCTACTGAGACGCACACACACACACACACACACACACACACACACACACACACACACACACACACACACACACTCTGCGGTGTAGCTGCATGTATTAGAGGAGAGTATGTATTGCTCTAATGTGTGACAGCAGACCCGGCTTTAAAGCTCACTAACAAATAGCCCAAGGCAATACGCACAAAAGCACAAGGTTACATTCAATTCACATGCATATAAATGCATACATGCTCACAACTAGAACCGAACTGAACAGTTTGAAGGCTATTACATATACTGTACAGCCTGTATGTCAGTGAAAAAAAAGCATTCAAAGGAACACTTTGACTTCTTCTCAAATAAGCTCCTTGATCAACTGTTGGAAGGCATGGTGCTTCACTGTGGAAATGGGTAGAAGATCCGAATATGTGGAAGAAAAAGGAGAACGAGGGGTAGATAGGGAAATGAGCAGACAAGTCAAAACTATTCTTAGCCTACCACACACACACACACACACACACACACACACACACACACACACACACACACACACACACACACACACACACACACACACACAGTCACAGTCACACAGTCATGAGCATGTACCCATAGTAAGGGAAGAACATACCGTGCATCTGTCATCTGTGTAGACAGAAAATGTAGCATGTGTGTTGGATGTGTGGTTACAAAGTGGAAGACGAGCGAGGTAGAGTACAGAGAAAAGAAAGAAAATAAAAGAAGCAATTGAAAAATAGAAGAAAGGATAGAGGACAAGAGGAGCAGAGGAGAAAAGGAGAGATAACTGATGTTCTCATCCTTGTATTAAGTCTAATTCCCCCTAATGTACCTGGTATTAAAGGGGGAGTTCACCCATTTTCTCTGACCTTGACTATAGCACTCTGAGAAGCTATAGAGATACAGAGCTGGCAGAGATTGTCTGGCTCATTGCCAGCAGTTCATCTCCACTTCATTCAATGAAAAAAGAAAAAAAAAACTGTTTTATTGCTATGTATTTTACATATTCTGTCAACCTCACAGTGTTTCTGCTGTTGGTCTCTCTCCTCCTCCTCTAACACGTACAGTACAGTATATCATGTTAATAGTCTTAAAAAATGCATGTGATGCAGCAGATGCATTTCAAACAATGTGCTTATTGCAACACATGAAGTGAAACTTTAATGAAACCTTAGAGGGAATTAGTTTGGCTGTTGCAGCAGCAAAAGTGGAATACAGCAAAGAACAACAGAACAAAACCCTAAAAATAGAGTAAAACCCAACTGGGGCTCTACAAACATTATGCAGCTGACACTTCCAACACATGCTGAGTGGAATCTGTGAATGCACTGAAAAGGGTACAGTAAACATTTCTATTGCATTTTTTAAAGAGAAGTAGACAGTCTAATGTTTTCAATATACAATTGACTAAATAAGATGATCAGTAACTAGAGTTCAAAAGGTTATTTTTAGCACTCTGCTCTAATTTGAAACCATGTTTCCATGATCAAACAGGCAGCATACTTATAGGTCAAACAACCAGACGTTGTTATTTTTGTGCTGACTGATAACAACTCATCATTTTCAGAAACACATTTTTTCACTTTCTTGCCACCAGTTAAGTGAGAAGCTCAATACCAGACGACAACAATATCAGCCTTCAATTGTAACTCAAAATGTGAAGCTTTTCCTGAAAAAATGTTATTGTAATGTAATGTTATCGTTACATTTTTTATAATTTTTTTTAGCATTATGTCAACAGAAAATATTTCTGTTCCAACAGATGAAAAAGTGAACAGATATGAGAGACAGACTGAAAAATGAAAGAGTTAATCACAGACCCATTTCAAAGGGTTGTTGGTGGAGAGGTGCAAAGGGCTTTGCTTCTCTCGCTCCATCTGTCCTAATGCCTCCATCAGAGGGGAATACACACACGCATGCACACATATACACAAACATACTGTATACTTATTGAAGATTATTGACATAAACAGACTAAGTCGACAAACCAAAGAGGGTGATACTTTGTCTCTGCACCCTTCCTCTCTGTTCTTGAAATTGCTTCTATTCCTCTTTTACACCTCTCTCCGCTCGTCTGTTTCCATCTCTAACTAAAGCTATAGTCATTTGAATAATAACTACAAGTTGTCATTCATAAGCAGAAATGGACCTACATGGAAATTAGATTTGGCTCTTTTACCTTGAACCTTCATGTATGTGTGCCTGTCTATGTCTGCATGATTAAGCAGTGTATGTGTGTGCGTGTGTGTGTGTGTGTGTGTGTGTGCAACAATAATTCGCCTGTGTGCATCTGTGTGTGGGTTGGTATAGTGTGATCAAATTGAAAACAATTTTACCGAATTAAAGCATGAAACTGATCATCATTAGTATTGTTTTACTGGCTGTAGTTGCCTGAATCTGATTCACTTTTGTGTGTCATCATTTATCTCTCTCTGTTTCTCACTGCACTACCTCTCCCTGCCATACTTTGTCATCCTGTATTGCTTTCTAATGAAGCAAAAATGCCATTAACAATTTTTCAGACACTAAATTATATCCTGTTCATCCGTAACTTAATAGCATGTCAAAAAAACATTAAAATTGAAAAAAATAATGTGCTATTGTCACAATTTATGGATCAGGTTTGTCTTTTAGAGATGGAACACATATTAATCAGATTATGATGCAATATATGTAAAATTATGAATAAACACAGTTTTAATTTCTTTATCCATGTTTGTCATGCCTCTAGAACAACAGAGTTTCTGTCAATATCTCAAACAAAATGAACAAGAAGTAAATATATGAACATTGTCATTCAAGGCAGATGGTCACCATATTACATGGTCAGTTTTTTTTTAAAGGAAGGGTGCCACCAAATGCAAAAACATTATATTTTTAACGTAATATATTAATATGTGCATGAATATAGGTACTAAGTGAGATGAAGAAAGGTTTGGATCAGCAGATGGCCAGCGTGCTGGATTTGATGAACTAGAAATGTGTGTTTATTTTAATCTGAAAGTTTAATGGTAATCCTTGATTAACATATTTTATTGAAATGTTTTATGAGTACTGTATCTCTGTGGTTAGGTGGGGCAGGGTCATAGCTCTTGAAATATAATACTTAATATAACACTAATATAATATGTTTCAAGTAAATTAAGAGATGTGGCCTGTCTGTGGATGAATAACAAGTCTGGTGTGATATTTGGTTTTTTTACTGTTTTTGAAAACAATTGTGATCAATTGTTTCACAATATAATTGGTTCATGGATCTGTTTTTGGACTCAATCTACAGCTATAGATCACACCTGTTCTCTATCTCAGCATCATAGATGATTGTTTTTTTCATTTCACAGATGGATTTTGAGAGAGGGAGAGAGATAAAGAGAGAGAGACAGCTGCTATCTGCCATCCTAAATCAGTTTGATGGAACACACAATGCTAGCACACACACACATATATACACACACAGCTAAATGTGCACACACTGATAGACGCATACACATACTAATCACCTAATCACTCACATGTCGTCCAAGTACTTAGTTCTGTTTCAATGAGTAAAAAACACTTAACACTTTATCTTAGTGTTCATTGTATCCTGGAGTAGAGGACAGAGAAAATGAATAGTAGATATGGGTCATGAGATGAGGCTGCAGAGGAACATTGAAAGAAGAAGATTAAAGAAGGAGGAATTCAGGAGGAGACAAGGTGTTCTGTTTTACAATATGGTCCTGTCCTGTGAGCATTCAGATATAAAGCAAAAAGGAAATTGTAGATCTGCAAGGCCCCTCCTGGCATCTGAACGGCACAGCTGACTGCTTATCACAATCAAAAATCTTACCATTTTATATGCTGTCCACAGCATCAGAGGTCCAAACAGGTAAAAGGTCCATCCAACAACTTTCTATACATGCTTTTGGCTATTCAGGGTCTAAATAGGAGTGGGTGGGCACTGTCCATCTCAACATGCACAGAAGGTATATTATGTAATACAATAACACTGATAGGGGAGTCAGTAATAGACCACATCTTAAGTATTTTCAAAAAGTGTTTTTTGAAGAAAGAGTTTTCATGATTTCTGCAGCAATATATTTCAGTACTGCCCGTGAATACTGCGAAGTCCATTAAGTCCATCATCATTAAGTCCGTCATCAAAACAAGAAAATACACATTTTTCACAAAGACACAAATGTAAAAGGAATATTAAAACAATTAACAATCAAGAAATGATATTGACACTTTAACATCATACAATCACTTTGAAAATAAAATAACATCAATCAACAGTCAGCTGCATGGCATAAAATATGTGACACATTTTACTTGTCTTTGTGCAACTGTACTTATTCAAATGCATGTAGATATGTGAACTTAATCATTCATGGTTCTCCAGGCAAGTCCAGGCAGACCTTCATGTGCTGCCTTTGATTTCTTTGGTCGAAGATAGTTCAGTAAGGGATTCCATATTTTATAAAGCTTTAAAGGTTTGTTTCTTAGATTTGCACAGAAAGCTTCATTAGGGATCCAACATGTTACATTTTGAAGCTGTATCACAATAGATCAGCTACATTTGCAAAATACACTTATGAGCACAATATTACAACATTAGTAAAAGATGCATGTGTGCAAAAGGAATGGGAACCTCCTCTTAAATACTAAAGATTCATGCCTTTGATATATAGATATAAAGAAATACCCAGTAGTTTATCCAGCTCTCTTTGAACTTTACTCTAAAAATCCTGAATTTCAGCACATTTGCAAAAAACAATGAATCAGGGTTAACAAAAGTGTTTCTTAGAAAGCTGATGGGGAGCATTGGGAATATGTTTGCAAGTTGTCTTCTTATGATGTTTCTTAGTGTTCATGGAAAACACCACTACAAATCTACATTTATTGCTTTTGCAAAACAAAACAGTCAAGTAAAATAACAACAAATGTTTGTGCTAACAAAAATGACTACAATGACAAGCATAAAGTAACACTTCCAACACTTGTGCCCAGTATGTGGTCTATTTAGTCTATTTATTTATAATTCATGGAACATACTGTAAAGGTTGTGTTTGCTTATGTTAAATTATATGGTAAGCATTACAGTGTGGACCACCTAGTGTGTGTAACCTGCATAACAGCATGAGAAACAGGTCCATTAACACGTGTCCAATTTAAGACACACGCCAGGTGCAAGAAAAAACAAAAAACACAAATTTTTGTCCCCTACTTGCATTTGCATTTACAGGTTGAATATCTCCTTTGTTTGAATATAGGACCCAATCCTTCGGAAAAAAATAATACCAGTATATGAGTGTAGTTTGTGAGATAAGACTTTGTCAGTAAACTAGATACAATGTTTTCTCTTCTCACAGAGGATACAATGATGCACCCTAAAGCTGTCACCTGCAATGAATCTACACACATTGTGCTGAACAGCTTAAAGGGGCCTCAGAGTATGTAGTAGCTACACCCATGGAAATTACATCAGACCAGTTCAATACTAATAAAAAAATTGTCTTTATAATTTACAGTTTGTCATTATTTGTCTGTAAAAGTAGCCTACAGTAATTTAAACCTTACCTTCTCACAGTTTCCAGTTTTGCCATGTGATAGATTTCAATGTACTTGAAACACATAGAGCACATATATTAAAACTGATAAGATGATTATCATTATCATTATGAGAAACATGTAATTAGTTTCTCTGGATATATCAGATAAATGCAATAGATTAAAACAGAGAAGGAGTGACTGTGTGCATTATGGTGCATGCATTATGGGTGACTATGTGAATGTGCACTGTATTTTAGTTAGTAAAACTCAATTGGGTGTAATTCTGTCTCAGTAAACATTGATACATTTTATTTAATATCATTCATCTATTTATATTGATATATTTACTGACATACAAAGACAGTGCTAGCAGTGATAGTAGTTTGAATGTATCACTGTCCCATCAGGAAAACAGCAACATTTGGTGATAACCTGGATTAAGACAAAAAATGACAAAATTTACATCCAGTCTCAGTCCCACGAGCAGAACACAATCCTGACCAAACTGAGCCATAGAGATAATAATAATAATAATAATAATAATAATAATAATAATAATAATAATAATAATAATAATAATAATAATAATAATACATTTTATTTCATAAAATAATCTCAAAATGTTACCGAAAACAAACAAAACCCCCCCACAATAACTAAATACTAAGGACAAAACAGATAAAAGGGAGTTGAAATGCAGGGTAAGTGAAAAATCCATGGACAAATTAAGAAGATGGCGGATGGCAACACTTAACAGATTGGTAATAAGTAGATAATGTGGTAATGGCAATATAGATGTAATTCTAGGGTAATAATATTCTAAAATTACATATTACAAGCAATTACTGTTACCAGATAATAACAATGTAAATTGCTGTGATTTTAAGGTACAATAAAATGGTAATAATTGTAGTGTATTATGTACTTACTGAAATGATAAATGTTCAGAATGTACTTGTTGTGAAGTAATACTGCTGACATGATGTCCCGACACAGTGTAACTTCTCTAAAGCTAATTTTTTTCTTAATATCTTTTTTATTTCACAAAAGAAAATCATCCAGATTTAAACATACATTTACAGTTTATAGTTTTACAAATTTCCCTTGTGTGCCTATCCTACACCCCTCCCCAGGGAAAGGAAATAAAATTAAAAAGTAACATAAATTAATGAAAATAAATAATAATGTAACAAAATAATACAATATGTATATA
>JANJYP010008824.1:0-17440 GCA_024605115.1 Rastrelliger brachysoma | reverse complement strand
AGAGACAAATTCATATGAACAGAATTTATTTAATATAAAATATTTTATACAAGCTTACAAAAAGCAATTGTACAAATATATGAACAAAGAAAAACAATGCAATAGATAAACAGTATAAAGCTTTGCCAAGACTACATACAATTGATGAAAAATAAATGCTAATATTGAAGGCAAACAGAGCTGACATATTTTTCAGAAAGTGAACAGAAACCTTTTTTTTTGTCCCACATAAACATTAAACATTTGGAATACTCAGTTTAAGTCTTTTGTACATCTGTTTCTATTGTTTGCCTTAAATATTTGCCACCATCTGGATAAAATGTTTATTATAAGCTTCCTTCAAGACTATCAGGATGTAATATTTATAGTTCCTGAAGTCTGCAGATTACGTGTATTGTTTACTCTCAGAATCTTAAAGACATCGGGGCTGCTGCAGGCCTCCAGAATCACTCTCCGTTGTGGCCTTTCATGTCTCTTCGTATGATGTCATTCACTGGAAAACATTACGAACAGGGATAAGAAACTTTCCTCAGACATTTTTGTTTAAAGATCATGTTTCAAATGCATTAATTTTATATTCAAAACCCTTTTGTGTGAATATGTTTTATTAACTTCTAACATTTTTATACCACCAGTAAGAGTTACCAAAGTCAGACTTTGGGGGGATATAAAAGGGTCAACAGTAAAGAAGTGACAGCAAATCAGAAGGATGGGAGATGGCATGTAGCAACAATCTCCAGCCGGTCAGATATGTTCAGTCCAATGATGACTTGCACTCTCTGCAGTGAACATGTTATATTTATGTCCACTAGATGTCAGTGTTCATTCAACGCAGCTTTACATCTACAGTAGTCTGAGCATTGATTCAACAAAAATAAGAATTTTGAAATTAATAAACTGTTCCATATTAATCTTTTGATATAAATAGTTAACATTGCTAATATTAAATTTAAGGGATCTTATTACTGTGACTAAGCTGCTGATGCTCAAAAAAACAGTCTGTCTGTAGTTTCAGTTATTCCGGTCTGTGTTAGAGACTAGAACAAAGGACGTTGCTGCTTTCTTTACCACAGGTGTGTCTGCATGTATTTGCCTATATATAAACTTCCTGTTTCTGTCTCTCATCACAGAGGTGTAAGCGTATCATGATAGTGTTTCTCTTTCATTATCTTCAAATGAATCAGAAATCATAAGCATGTTGTGTATGGTATCAATCAAATGTTTGGTCACACCTTCCATAAAATGAGACTGAGCATGCTCATACAGCTTTTACGTGTGTGTGTGTGCATGTGTGTGCATGTGTGTGTTTGTGTGTGTGTGAGTGTGTGTGTGGGTGTGTGTGTGTGTGTGTGTGTGTGTGCATGCATGTGTGTGTTTGCATGTGAAAGAGAGTAACAACGAGACAGGAAAGTGGATAGAAAGGCCCAACAGAAACCACAGCTAAGGATTTGCAAACATACTGTTGCAGAGTGCTTGTGTGCATTTGTTTGCAGACTGGACCACAAGCCTTGTGCTTCAAACCTGTAAGTTTTTATTAGTATACTCCCTTAGTTTGTGTGATACCGTGCATAAAAAATTCCATATAACTCCAAATGGCTTGTCATATACTTTAAAAACCACACAATCTGCACCAGGGAAAGTTCAAAAAGTGATTGAGAGAAAATGTAAATGCATTACCAGTTTCTCTCTCAGTTTACACACACCGATATCATACTATCATACACTAAAAGCGATCTGAAAGCGATCAGAACAGCCATGCTTGAATTTGGAAAAAAGGCAGGCAGTTAATGTGAGTGGGAGACATGATAGTTGTTCAAATTATGATAATGACATACTTTCATTCAGTCTCAAGATCATTTATTTGTTTTTAGTAGTGATTTGTATGAAGAATGCAAAAATAAGCATTTAAAGGGGACAAAACGTGCATTTGCAGGTCTGTATATATTTTCATATTCATATTCTGGGCTGTACTAGAATATAATTGTATGATCCACTGTTCAGAAGACTCTTATTTATCTTAAACTGACCCTGAATGAAGCCCCTCAGTTGAGCATCTGTTTGAAACATTTAGGCCCTGTCTCTTTAAGACCCCCATCCCCATGAACCCACTCTCCTCTGATTGGTCAGCTGCCTCTCAGAAGACTTCCATCTGTTCAGGTGGCTACATAAACAAACAGTAATAAAGGGATTTCACTTCTTCTTGCTCTTTACTTGACACATTAACTTCTCGAATATATTGATACATCTTTAAGTCTGAAATCTGATCTGAAAATGCTAAGTGGACCACATGAACAGTCCAGATTGTTTGCACATGATGTTTATGGGCATGTAAGGAGAAAGTACAGGTAAATTAACTATTCATAAGAGGCTAAAGCTGACTTGCAGGGAGCATTTTACATACATTCATGTTAAGTTTTATTACATTGATCATGTTTAACAAAGACATCCAACATAACTGTTAATAAATGACAGAACATTGCAAAAAGCATCACATGTCTTCTTTAAGAGATGCTTAAATTTTCGTTTCATTAAGTGAGGATGCTTGTTGGATTGTTTCATAAAGTTGGGGATACAGGGATCTTAGACAATTTTCAAAGATCCAACAAAAACTTTGTTCAAAGCATACTGAAATCTTTAGGAAAAGTGTTTTTGTTATGTCTACTCACCATCCTCCAGATAAGTATAGCTGAGGTTCTCTTGTTTGACTGTGACTTTCTCTGAACCCAGATCATCATGGTTGACTCTGCCAATCTGGGTTAGATGCTGGCTGTTTGGCTCCACTCGGCAGACACTCTTCCCTTGAGCTTGACCTTGGATGTATCTCGAAGGTGGTGACCTTCCCAGCGGCAGCGCTGCCTGCACAAAACCCTGATGTCTTGTCACCAAACAGGCCTCAAATGAATCACCAATCTGAGGGCCTTCGTCCAGTTTTCCCACAGGGTTTCTGGCACTAACACGTGGACTGGAAGCGGCGGCACTGGCAGTTTGGGAAGCAATTGGTGAACCACTGAGGTAGGGAGTGCTGCAGTTGCTGTAACGCTGGTTTGCGGTATGGTACAGCATGGGGCTGTTGATGAGAGTGCCAGGTCTGGACTGGTAATACAGTGGTTGGTCATCCAGTGCATCAGGAGTTGACATGTGAGCCCTGTGGTCATAGTTAGCTACATGGTACAGTGTTGCCACATTCAAGGCTTGAAGGTTGTTATCCTGCTCTAGGTGATGGTAGAGTGACTTCATTGACAAGCCAGGCAGAGATTGATTTTCTGAGTAGCCATAAGAATTTAACTGGTAGTCATCCAGTGGCTCTGCTTTAATGGCTGAAAGATAAAAAGAAAGATTATCTGACAGTGGAAAGTGAAAGGAATCTGCGTAGGTCTATCTAGAGCACAATGAAGAGTACACAAATACAAAAACAAATCAGCCTAGAGCATTTTTTTTTAATAAATGCAGTGTTGAGATGAGAGATAGCATAATACATATGTGGATTTAAAATTTTGGTTAAAAATTTCAGTCTGGACTATAAGTGGTGGAAAGAACAACAAGCCGATATCTATCCAGTCAGTAGCATTGCAGTACAGTTATGATAAAAGGATTGGAATTTATGTTGTTTTCACAAACACACTTTTACTTAATATCAAGTTATCAATTTGTTTCCAAAAAAAATGCTTTCAACATGTGTCCAAAGAGTGTCTCTGCACTGAGTACTACACGTAGGTGGAGAGAGCGTCGGCAAAAAACACAAGTAACAAAGTGATAGAATTTCCCTTTGAGAACAAGTGAAAGTTTCCACCCTATGCTGAGCATGAATTGTGGCTGCAGTTTGCTGCTAACAGTAATTATTCAACTGAGCAACTTTTTGCAATTTCTTGTAAAAACTGTGTGCCATCTGAGTTAAAAGATGATTGTCGATAAATCTGCCTTCAGGTTCAAATGTTCAGTAGCAGTAGCAGTTAGACCTTATCTGATTTCAGTGTTGCAATTTCCTGTATTCTCTATATTTAACTTAGTCACGCATGGATAACGTAGCATATATTTGCCTCTTTTTAGCAATATGAGACCTTGCTAATGTTCTATTTTTGTTTTCATTAGATGGCATAAGTGTCAAACCACAGTCCAGATGCAGGTTAGGTGCCGTGCATAATGTGTGAGGTTTGTGTTAACAGAAGTAAGAATAATACTTCATCTTCTCTTCCTGTAGTAACAGAGTTGAGATGGAGAAGTGATAGTAGTGAGAAATATACCTATCATAGGAGTGTAAATGAAGTGCTGAGGCTGACTGCGTTTCTTCTTTCCGTTGATGACATAGAAGTTGACTTTGGCCGGGTGGCAAATTTGCTGGTCTCGATATGGAGGAACCTCAACAAAGAGCATGTTCTAGATAAAGAAACAGAAAGAGATCGAGCTTCAGACAACCTGTCACGTTGAAGCAGAGAGAGAGAGAGTTGCAGGCTGTCCCAAATTCTTCTCTTGTGCATTTCAAATCAAAATCAGCATCAGAAATAAATTCTTTAAATATGGTTATAGGCTTTATGGTTTGTGCACAAGGAAGCAACGGGAAAGTAAGTAATCAATATGTCTGGAAAAAGTACATCATGGGTTAGGTGAATGAGGCTTAATGTGCATCTCAATGGGTTTTAACTCACTGATTGTGTTTTGTCTCTGTCTACAGTGGCCTCCACTTCCCAGATCTGCTGCCCAGCTGAAAGCAAAGGGAAGACAGTTTACAGGTGTTAAAGCAGGGGAAGTTTTATGAATTAATATTTAACATGGTGAGAAGAGAGAGATTTGTAAAAATAACTTTAAAACAATGTATTAATAGACAGTGGAAAATAGGGTTCACTTCATATCTGGTTTAGTGTTTCATTCCTAACTCACTCACTTTTTACCTGCTGTTTCTGTTTTTCGCCCACGCTTTGAAAACACATAAAAAAAACAAAGCCTCTGCTCTGGGTCTGAATCTTTATCAGTCTGTCTAACCACATCCCGTTGCATAAAACCCCACAAAAGCAACAGAAAGGCTGTACAGGCAGTCAACTGTACCCATCCTGCTCTCAAACCATGTAACCCAACAATGTTGTGTGGGCAGAAAATGCAGCGACAAGGTGAGAAATTTCCATGTAGACATAAATAACAGTTGTCCCCTCCAGTAAAACAGCAAAACTTTTAACTAATGGTTCATTTAGTTGCAGTTAAAAGTGGGGGTTAAAGGAAGATATGAGTCACTGAAAGTTGCAGTTGCACGGCTTATATGCAAATAATGTGAAAATACAAATACTATGTGAGTAGGTGGAGACACTACAACGGATATTGGGAGGCTATAGAGATATGTGGGTGTTCGACTATTTTAAAATCCAAATATATACACATAACAATCACAGGCCAACATCATATACACATCTTCAAGAATCTTCATAAAGGTGTACAGCTTAACATATTAAAGGAACAGTTCAACACTTATTTGAGAGATGGATATAACTGTCGTGTCTGCATAATAGCTGATTAACTTAGCACGGAAAACAAGGAAAAGGGGGAAACAGCTAGTTTGACTCTGTCCAAAGGTAACAAAATCCATCAACATCAAATCCAACAGCATCTCTAAACTCACTAATTTACAGGTGTCACAGGGGTTGTGTGCTGCATCTCTTCTCTTGGCCAAGAAACATAGCATGTTTATGAACTTTAAAAGTGCAGGTAGGCCAACTTAATGACTTTTTCTGCCAGATGGTTTGTTATACAGAATCATCTGAAAAACACATCCTTGGTAAAGTTTAGGGGTCAGACAAGTTCAAAAAATACTTGGCAGGTAGATTCTTGCATCATCTTGTAATGTTGTGATCTTGTAAATCCTGCTGCTTTATATTTATCATGCAAACATGATAGTGGTATCAATCTTCTCACCTAATGCTCAGCACTTAAGGTTGTACTTAAAATAAAATGTTATTTTAAGTACAACTTTACTTTTAAGTTGTGGCTCATTTAAAATGGTTTAGATCCAACATGAGAACACTAATTTAAAAAAGGGTTCCTTCATGTCTTCCTTACCTTGTGTCTTCTCTGAGAACATCACTTTGGAGTCAGATGTGAAATTCTGTCCAGTCAGGACCATCTGTTGTCCACCACGCACTGAGCATCGGTCCAGGTCCTGCCTCTCTACTGTAGGGCACTCCTGAGCAGAGCGCTGGGCTGAGGAAACAGGAACATAGGATTTTACAAATCTTGCAGAAAACATTTTCAGCACAATCTTTTTGTAAATAAAAGTATTTTACATATTTTTTTTTTTTTACTGTGAAACGTAATTGCATTTACAAATAATTAGACAAGGATACATGATGTAGATCAAATAAAGGTTCTGCAATACTAAATGACTCAGCAATGAGAAGCAACATGCAGCTTATCAGGGTTCCTTACAGCATTCAATGGGATGAGAGGCAACTTGAAGAGACAAGAGCTGGCCTCCAGGCTGTGGAATATGAACACGAAATACCAAACGCACACGAGTGTTTTTTCGTCCAATGTCTGTTTCACCATTCCTCAGCTCGATGTCGGCGTTTCTCAGTTTCAGGATCCCTACACAGTCAATCCTGAGAAATGTAGGACAAGTCAAATTAAGAGTTTGCTGTGAATGTTGTCACCCTGTTTTATTCAAAACCTACTGCATTGTCACTTCCCTTCAGACACAGTACAACTACTGCGACAGTATCTTAAAATGGTTTATCAGATAAAATCTTATTTTGTGCCGTCATTGCCAGCAACAAAGTTTCAGAGATTCATCATCCCTCATGTTTGTCATGGCATTTACGTTTGCTGCTCGGTGTCTAGTTGGTCTTTTCTTGGAAAAGGATGTGATGCATTTTATGTTTCCGTCTGATGCAACTGCAACTTGTTGGGAGCACAAAAAAAGATGACAATCTTATCACAGCCAAAGCCATCATGGCTGAGAAAAAAAAAATCACTGAAACTTCTTTATTGGCAAGTCCTAATAAAAACAAATGTCACAGTAAGCAACATACAACTTGTCAAATCTGATGGATGAAGCGCAAAAATGCTACAGTGGGTGAAGTTGAGGTGTTAGAAAAAAATCTTGTGGTGATATATGTTACCACAGAACGTTTGCATTTATGATTTTACACGTGACTCTGTCTTACTCACAGCACACTCATGTGGTTCTTTGGCTCCAGTGGTATCTCCAACACTTTGGTTCCACTGATGTTCCTCTCCATGCTGGGTGTGGTGACGGTCTTCCCAGTGATGCGGTGGACTTGGTAGAAGGCGTGCGGTTTCAGAAGCCTCTCATCAGCCGTCCCAATGAAGACCTGCAGCGCTAGAGGAGCTGTGCCTTGGTACCCATGGAGCTGGAGAGGGCAATAGTGGAGCATAAACATATGCTTTAAACTCAATTAAATGAAATGTAATATCATTTACGTCCATGACTGTAGGGAACAAATTTGCACAGTAAATCTATTCTCCCTGTGGGGATGATTTCACCAGTCACTTCTGGCATAGCAGCTTTGCATAGTCTGTTTGTGTAACAGTACCAGGAAAGTCAGAACTGCTCACCTGAATGAAAATCTGCTCAAAGATTTTGTGCAACACCTTGAGAAACTCTACTGCTAAACTCTAGCTATTGTGTCCTGAGCATTAAGTATAAATTGCTATCCTCAAACTGGAGACACAAAGCAACACTGAAGCAATGTTTTCTACAACAGTCAATCCTAAAATGTATATCAAGTGTATGCTGACGGGCCTTGAATACAGTCTTACATGATTGCAATATTATGTTTATATATATATCTTTGTCTCATGTATAATGTTGTAAATGGAGCTGCTGTGATGCAAGATAATAAAGTATTATCATCATCATCAAAACTAACAGCAACAGCTCATAAATTAACTAAGAGCACTCAAAAAAAACAGAAGTATCAATTTGTATGTCATGTTAATACCTGAATTGTCTCTATCTACCTTTTTTTAAGCAAATTCAACAGTGCATTTGTCAATTTATCCTTGTGGGTGTGGTGACGTGACAGTTAGAGACTCTTTCATTTATTTGCATGACAGTCAGCTTTACATAAACACAACATAATCCAGGAAATACCATGTCACATTTACAATCTCTCCCTCTACCTTATTACTGTTGTATGAAACCTATGACAAAAGTGTGAAATGCTGCTTGCTTCCTGCCGTTTGATAGAAAACCCCAAACAAACAGAAAACCCCCAACAAACTAAAAGGTAGCATAAAAAAGCACCTGAACTTCCGGATGCCCTCCATTAGGTGTCTTGACAGCTCCACGGCTGCCCTCGGTCTCATAGTGAGCTCTGTGGTGAGACTTGGGCTGCTGTTGAATCAGTAGCTCATACTGGCCAGACTGACTGGGTAACGACCACTCCAAAGAGGGGAGAGGAGCCATGGAAAGACCACTGAGAGAAAAACAAACAAAAGGAGAACAAAAGAGAATGAGAATCAGAGTTTGTTCATATTTCATGACAGATATTTTAAATAACCATTTGAGTGCCTTGTGTCTACATAATAATAATCATGTTAATTCTTTACCAGTAACAAAAAATGGATAAGCAACACACCTGAAGGCTCCAGGGTGGACCTGAGGAGCAGGCCACACTGTCGGGAGCATATAGATGGTCTCAGGTTTGACTTCAGGTCCTGCCCTGCCCATCCTCTCCTGCTCAGGGGTCCAGTCATACCCCTCTTCATACACAGGGTCCTGTCTCTGGGCCTGCCCATGTGCACCACGAACCACTGGAGAAGGCACCACTCTGGCTAGACCAGTGTTGGGTGTGCAGACCAGGTTGCCCAGAAACTCCTTCAGAGCTGGGGAGGAGGTTTGAGCTTGGGGTTGGAAATCAGCTTGAGCTGTGTACTGCTGGAGGTAGTAATGCTGCTCATGTGGTGAAGGGATAGGGCTGGGGCTCCTGGAGCGCTGCTTGACAGGTGTGCCACCTTGACAGGCATGAACCTGGTCATAAGCACGCTTTCCCTGGGGAGAGGCAGAGCGAGAACGCTGATGGGGACGTGGTGAGGCGGTGGGTTGTTGCTGAGGCAGGAGATAGGTCTCATCAGTGACACTGTTGTGAGGTGAGGCTCCTGGAGAGGAGTGGGCAGAAGAAGTGTGGATACCTTGCAGGCCTGGGCAGAGGTCTAAGGCGGACATCCCCATGCCGCATCCACCTGTATTGGAAGGTGAGACACATGGCGAGGCCAAGGGAGAATACCCCTCCGCTGGCCAGCCTGTGGAGGAGTTACTGCTGGCAGGGCTCACACACTCCCTGTAGGCTGCCAGAGCCTTCGAGCCAGGGCTACGCTCGAGGGTCTGAGAGCTGAGAGAGTCACCCGACGGAGTGATCTCAATCCTGGGGCTGGGAGCGGGGATGGTGCCCGGTCTTGATGTCAGCCCTGACAGCTTGTCTGGGGTAGGGCTGTGAGAAGAGGGGATCTGACTGGAGCTGGAGATGTAGGCAGCGTTATGATCGGCCACCAGCAGAGAAGGGTGGGTGTCATTCTCAAGAAGAGCACCTGTATCATCTGTCAACAACCACACCCAAAATTAACTCATGCACACATGTCTAAACTTTAAGAAAACTGTACTTCCATTTTTCATAAAATAAATAAATCTTTTTAGTTTCTAATATATAAAACAGTCTATTTGATCCCCCTTGCTACAGACTGTGATAGAGGAGGGTTACAGCATAACGTCAGTATCTGACAGCGGAGTGCTCACTGATAAATATCCCACTTTACTACAACTCACCTGCCACCATCTTTATACGGTCATGATACAATATTAAGAAAATCATATGATGGAATAACTTGAAGTTACTTAGAAAAAAAAATCTAGTTTATGTTAACACTGTGTTAAGAAAAATAGCTTCATACAGACCTTTAAAATCGTCTCCAGCTGCATGATACAGAAATAAATCGGAGAAATCCAGCTCCTGACCCACGTCTTGATTCAGACTGTCTAAACCTCCAGAAGTCATTTCCAGCTCCGATTAGTTAGATGTTTTTTTCCTTTTAACAAATATATATTTTAGGATAATTATCAAACTCGACCGTTGAGTTAATATGTGAGTAAATATGGGCCAAATAGTTTCAGAAACGACGCGTTTATAACATCGGCAGCTGCTCAAATAAAACATCCAACCAGCTCGACCTGAAAAAAAGAGAGCGGCGACAGACGCTTCCTGTCACTGCTGATGATGACAAGCAGACAGGAGGCGAGGACCTGGGTGTGTGTGTGTGTGTGTGTGTGTGTGGGCTGACAATGTGCAGCTCACACTACACACACTACCTCCAAGCACAGCTCATTTCCTTTTTCTATGCGTGATGGTGGTGTAACTATAAGAAAAAAATCTATTCGTCACGAGAACATTAATATTACATGTACAACACTGTTGGATTTATCAATTCATGTACTTATTACCACACACAGTTTTGTAATCTTATAGTCTTCAATAAATCTTAGTTATGTGCATAGTTGTCCCTTCTGTTAAAATAAATTTTTAAGCCAGTGTAAATACTCAAAAGTTGACTTAAGTGAGTGTGTGTGTGTTTGTGTTTACGTGTTGCAAGTTGCAGAGAATAAAGCTGTGTTGAATTGAATATTGTAAAGTCACGATAACTATATCACTGACACACACTTAACATTTTATGTCTTTGAATTAGGTAGCAAGTTGGTTATTTAGATACTTCAACTAGTTAATCTGAATCGAATAAAAAAATTAAATAAAGATGTTAGTCTATGTGGTTTTTGGTCTCTAGGTGGCAGTATTGTACAACTTTCATCCACACACATTAGACTGATTAGACACACTGTTGCTGTGATTTAAAGGGTTAATTCACACAAACTTAAAGAAAAACATGTTTTCTCACTTAGGCTCTTGTGCATCCAAGCAAACAGTGTAGTCCTATTTTATACGTCGCTTCAGTTGAATGTTTAAGGCTCACTTTGAGTTTAACATTGAAACACTATTTTCATATTCATCTACTGAAAACAAAAGAATCGTCTATATTCTGAGCTTTAAATATGTACGTATATGAACAGGATATGATAACTAGCTTGGAGTTAATTGTTATACAATATGCAAAGTACAAAAGTCTGATGCTGAAATTTGAAACATTTACATACCCATGTTTTTTTAGCACTCTTTAACAAGGTAATTCATTTTTTAAACAGCTACATGGTTTTCCAGAAACTGTGTTACTTCATAAAATCCACAGATGTCACTGTGTAGACGTTTTATGAGGTTAAAATTGGAGCAAATAAAACCATGAGCTGAACCTGTATTTCAGCTTCTCATCTGGTAGCTTGGTTGACATTGGTAGTTGACGTCCATCAGTTGTCTCCTTTAAATTAATAGCACGTGAACTGTTTTAGCTTGTGACTCCTTAAAATAAAACAATATCTACCTTTGATACCTCCTTACCTGTTCCATATGAATATTTATTTTTAGAACCCTAAACTGATCAAATGTAATCATTCAAGAAAAAATGTTTTTTTATTTCTATGTTCTTTGTTGTGTTTTTCGCTTCATATTCAGACATGTTACAGGCTACTTACCTGCTTTCACAGTTTTCCCTCCAGCACCCCAGTTTGTTGCTTTGTTTTTTAAAAATTGTTGTTTGTTTGTTTGTTATTTATTTCAATTAAGTTCTTTCTAAAGAGGCATTAACTCCCAACCTTGTAACTCACTTTCATAACGCAACCATGTTAACTATACAAAACAATATTGTGTAACATGATTTTGAGATTTCAGGATTAGTTTGACACATTAAGACTGGCCCTTACTGATTATAAACCAAGGTTAATAGATTAGATAATGGTTCAATTAAACAATACAATTTATTTTTGTCTTGGAAGAGAATTCATGGACATACAAAAAAACATACAGCATCTGTTATTTGTCATTTTCACTCATGTCAAATACAGGAAACATGTGAGATGATTTTATTACCAAATTGTGGAGCAATCATTTTCATCTCTCCACAGAATTACTGTATAATACTTCTAATTATATTTAAGTACAGTCATTTTGTGATTTAACCCAACATGCGTTATTTCAAATCATTTCCTCCACCGTGCTATGGTCCTCTACTATTATAACATCAACTAAATAGTATTGTGTCGCCATGCGAGTCATACTTCTCTCTGACTTTGATTGGAGGAGTCACTCATGCACATGTGGCTCTATAGCTCAGTGGTTAGAGCACTGGTCTTGTAAACCAGGGGTCGTGAGTTCGATCCTCACTAGGGCCTGAGTCGCCTGACTGTAACTTTGCAGATTTTCCACAACCTTGAAATAAGTAATCTTGGGTGGGTTCTTACACAATTCACTCAATGTAAAATCCCCTGTTAGAAGTGACAAATTTGCCTTATAGTACTCTCTGCCAACGTGTCATCTACTATATGTACAGGGATAATAGAAGGCTACTTCTGGCAACCTGCCAAGACATAAAACCTCACCACTCCCTTGCTGCGCTCTAACCATGTTTCTTGTCTTCCTGCACTTTTGACTGTCAAACAACGGTGAAAAATAAGCTGAAAGAAAACATATTGAGAGACACCATATAGTTTGACTTAGTGGCAGAGAGAAAAGTATATTAACTTTGCTTTTGCTTTTCAATGCAACTGAAAGATGTATTAATGTTTCTGCTTGTTACTTCAAAATAAACTACAGATTGTAGTTGCAGATCAGTTACTTCATCAGTTCCCAACCTGAGGGCCAGGGCCTTTTAAGGAGGTCCTCAAGATAAATCTGTGGGTTTAGAAGATCACTGCAAACATCTCCTTGTTCACAAGTTATTTTACATTACATTACATTAAAAAATTAAAAGCAGCATAATTGGCTCCACAAACACAGGTTCTTGAGTCTTGAGTCTACCAGAAATATTAGAATATTTTAACTCCTTTCCAATGTAAATGATAAATGGTAAATGGTTTGAATATTTTAAAAATCAAATGTAATTTTTTTCATTTTACAGCTACAACATGTCTCCTTCAGTCTGGTTATAAGACTCTGAAGCTCATTTCATTTAAGAAACAGATTGAACTCTGATTGAAAGTCTCAGTAGATCTACAGTTTTTGTAATCTCTGATTTTATTTGTCTTGTCAAATACTGACAGCTATAATCTCTTCAGGCCTCTGAAAACCTTTGAATGAAACCATCTGCACCTGATAGCCTGTGTTGGCAAGGTCACAATTAGACAGCCACTCATTTTAAGGTGTCACAAGATAAAAAGATTAAAAAAAACACTGATCTACTAAAAAGATCAACAACCCATTTTATTGAATACTCAACTTCCTTTAACTTAAATTTAACATCAAAAGATTTTTCTCCTTCTAAAAAGAAGTGATAATCAACCTAAAGCCAGAATCTAGTTTAGTCCAAATTTAGTAGTATTATTTATTTAGCTCAGTTCTTCAAGATCAAAACATCAACAAAACATCTTGTAAATTGGCCAAAGACTTGTGAGTGTTGGAAATGCATCAGTTTGAAAATAAACAGTCAATGTGGCTTTTAATGCATTTATTCATATATTTATGTCAGTGAATAAAATAATTCTCTACATAAAATAACGTACATCATTACAATATTATAATTGCACTGTATATACACAATGAAAAATAAACAAATGACCTATGTATACATATATATCTATACATAGAGATATAGATATATAGACAAGCATAAAGTTAAGGTTTTGACATCTACATACATTTATTAAGATCTGAGGACAGCAGCTGCCTTGGTACAACATTCAATTTGTACATAACAACTGGTATTTTGGTCAGTCATTAACAGTCATAAGTAATAGTTTTAAATAAGTTTGAGGTATTTCTGGTATGATTACACAATAGTTTCTTTTTTTCTATTTACAGAGCAGCAATACAGGGAGTCACTGGACCATCAGGGCCATGGCAACAGAGGTATCAACTTTCTGTCATGATGTCCAGAAGAGCTTAATATGGATCCTGAAAGGGGAGGAAAGAAAGAATAATTCATTAGTTTGAACACAGTCTTGGTGCCCTTTTGTGCTGAACAGTGAATGAGACAGCTTGAAAACATCTAATAAGGAAGGTGTAGAGCTGTAAGCAGAGATTAGTTCTCTTCTTACCTCATCTCTTAATGAAGGCAACAGGCAGCTCTCTGTTGGGAACCAGAAGTCCTGAATGGATCACGTCGAGTGGTTCATTATCTGTTGCCACAATGTCGTAGTCTCTGACCAGCTGTCAAGAAGACAAGAGGAGCTGTCAATTAAAGGCTCAAGAGACTGATATGACATAATCATTTGGTCCATAATCAATATCTGACAATCAAGGTTTGAACTAAGTATATACTGAACTGATCTTACCCAGCACATGGCCAGCTGCAACTGTAGCTCTGCGAGCCGCCGGCCGATGCACATCCTCTTTCCAATGCCAAAAGGAACATGGGCGAAAGGGTTGATGGTACTGTTCTCCCGCAGCCAGCGCTCAGGTTTGAACTGTTTCCCATCATCAAAGTACTCCTCATTGGAGCCCAGCGCATGGGTATTTATCATCAGGACTGTCTGGAAATAGACCAAAATAATACATTATTAGTTGTGTTGCAGCTAAATGGATGTGAGCAGGAAAATGAAACAGATACTACAGTAGGTTATAAAACAGTTCCTGCATTCAGACTTTGTACAGTGTGAGCTGTTTTTTCTAATATGCCTCAGACATCAGACAAAAGTAAATAAATTCAGGAATGTAATCTGCTCGTGTCAGGTGTATCGTAACAAGAACTAAGCCACTTACTCCTTTGGGAATGGCATAATCTCCCAACACAGTGTCTTTGTCCAGGGTCCTGCTCGTGAACGGAACTGATGGCGACAACCTGTAAGAATTTGAAAAAAGAAAAGGCATGCGAATACGGTCACAGTGAAGTTACAGCATAGCATGACACACATGTCTAAGCTGTTTAACGAGAGCTAAACATACTCCGATGTTTTCCACAGAGCCAAATGAGGTGAGATATAATCTCCAGTCAGGGGTCATATACATTCCCTGGGTGATGTGGTTATGGTATTAGCCTTAAATAACATTTTAGACAACTTGTGACTGCACGAGAAAAAGGGACAAAGTGGGGTGTATGAGGGGGTGGGAAGTGATTTGAACGTGACCACACAGTAGATTTTAAGCTGGGACCTCTGGCTGTTACTAGTCATGTAACTATATCTCATGAAAGTTGTTTTTGAGTCAGTCATGTGTGTACGTTTTGCCTCTTAATCTCCGTGGTACTGGGTGAAATCATGATGCAGCCAGGGATTCTAATTTGAAGCTGCTGACTTTTTAGATAAATCTGATTTGCTGGTAGGTTATGTCATTTCATGTACAGGTACGGCTATTTTTAACTTGATCATGAGCTGTGTAGTTTGACCTTAAACATGTGTGGCAGCTGTTGCTTTTAATTATTTCTCCTAGTAGCGTTCTGTGAGTGCATCCTACTGTACCTCATAGACTCCTTAAGGCAGGCCTTGAGATAGGGCATGCTCTTGATGTGCTCTCCACATGGGTCCTGGTCAGGAGGCACCACCTCTCTAATCTCTTCCCGCAGTTTCCTCTGGGCACTGGGGTTACGTGACAGGTTGAAAATAGCCCACAGCATACTGTTGGCAGTCTGAGAAATGTAAAAACAACGACAGAGAGAGAGAGGGAGAAGAAGAGAGAGAGAGGGAGAGAGAGAGAGAGAGAGAGAGAGAGAGAGAAAGAAGGAAGAGGGCAGAGGGAGATGTCACTTAGTGAGGCAGCTTCTCTAAGTGCATTCCTCTGTGGGGTCCTGAAAGGAGCTGAGGAATGTTTGGGGTTCCTCAAAGGCTCCTCAGTTACATCCACACCACATTCATTTTCCGCTTTTGAAGCACTGTAACTGCAGCACCTGTTTGTTTTAGAGGTTGAACTGCTTTTTTTCTTTTTTTTTTCCACTCGAAGGGAAATAGGCGAAAGGTAACTGACTTGTGCAGTGATGTTCTGAGTCTACATGTTTTGATATTTCTTTATAGAGAGCATAAAGTGTCAATAAACTAACGGAAAGAAAAGCAGTAGCAGCCTTATAAAGCAGATATTTACTATGTAGAGTAACGCAAAATAATGCTCACCGTCTCTACTCCTCCGATCTGTAGCTCTGTGATGGCTGCATACAGCTCCTTCTTGGAGAGGCAGCTGTGGTGCAAGATGTCACCGATCAAGTCATCAGGTGCTCTAATGGCATTTCTCTTCAACTTCTTGTCAATGTAGACTTTGGCTGTGGAGAGAAAGTGGTTGGATTAAAATATGTTATGTCTTGTTCAGGGTGTAGACAAAATGGCATCAGCTCTTCATGAAAAAAAAGTATCCTTTATTCAATATCTGACTGTCATATAGTTCCCATTTTTAATCCCTATTCATTTTGTCAGTGCAGTTAATCTGGAGATTAATTAGATTTTATGACAAACAGATGGTTTTCTATCATATATTACACAATATTACTGATTTCAAGTGATCCAGTTACATTTTGTGGTGTATAATTTGCAGAAACAACAAGTGAATTAAGAGAAGAGTAAACAGTTTTAAGGAATTCATCCAGAAAAAAAAATTGCATGTTGGAATGATGACTGCACAAAAAAAGAAGACATCTAAAAACATCATCTTGTCCTTTCAGAACATTTTGATTAATAAATTATATTCAACAAATTAAACAGTGGTATTGTGTTTCACCTATGTAACAATTTGAGTCCTTTTTTTATTTTAGCTTTGAGTGACATTTTGTTTGTGATCTGAATCCTGAACCCCATGGCCTTATTTGATCCTTGTCTATTTATTTGATTTAGCTTACGAGGCCTGAACGTAATTTAAAACACATGACACACACACACACACAAACACACACAGATTTAAATGACTGACTGACAGCCTGCTGCTTCTCCAAATACTTGAAGTAAACTAATTATTAATCACACTTGCTCTCACAGGACCCACTAGTACTTTTTGTCTTGTGAAATTTGTGACCATATGTCGGGAAAGCGTGTGTTTATGTGTGGCGTGTGTGTGAGCCGAGTAAACAGCATCATCATCTTCCTCCCTCTGTGTTTCACCCCCACCTCCCACCACTACAAATATTTGGCAGATTTCTCCCTCTTAGGTCATGCAGTTTACTACAACTCTAGCTGCTTTTTACACAGAGTGCCAAGTACACAAAGCTCCGAGGCACCCGGTTCAAATTCACCCTCCCTCTGTTTTTCCCTATCTGTCATTTGGCTAGATTTGAACTCAAACTGGTGTGGGGTGCAAACATCAGGGAGGAGTGGAGACAAAGTGTACTAGGACTCAGTGAAATGAGAGTCATCAGTGGAGGGAGGAGACTGTAATCTTGTTGTTCTGTGGCGCAGCGTAATTTTATTTCTGTGTTTGTACCTGTGCTGAAA
>JANJYP010008808.1:2500-20701 GCA_024605115.1 Rastrelliger brachysoma | reverse complement strand
ATACCACTGTTAAAGGAGGATGATGATGATAAGCGTTTTTTTCCTCACAATGAATGTTTAAAGTTGTTGTTCCTTGTTTTGCAGCTAGGCTTGGGACATGTGGGACTTAGAGGTCAAGCTGATAAGCTGAGCTTCAACTAGGAAAAGGAAATGTTTTCACTTAAAGTGTGGCAAAAGCAGATTTGAAAGACAAAAGCACATTTCTTTAAGGCTGAATCTTTTGAGAAAGTGTCAAAAACACTGCTGATTTTTTTTAATAGGATGTTAATGCAAGTGAGTCATTTCCTACTGAGAACTGCTGAAAAGTTGTGAAAACCCCAGTAAAACCCATTACCAAGAGCAAAATACAAGTTAATAGGCCTGACAAATCTGAAGTCATGCCTCTTTCTACCTATTAGAATGATCAAGCGCCAGGTACTCAAGTGTTGTCACAATCCCTCTGGGTTCACTGACCTTTCCATCTTGAAGGTTTTTTGGTGGAAGGGCATGGCTGCTAATTAGCTTCCTTAATGCACTTCCAAGTGTGGAAAAGAAAAACACAGAGGTAGCCATCCAAATTATCCGNTGACCTTTCCATCTTGAAGGTTTTTTGGTGGAAGGGCATGGCCGCTAATTAGCTTCCCTAATGCACTTCCAAGTGTGGAAAAGAAAAACACAGAGGTAGCCATCCAAATTATCCACAGGTTATTTATTTTGGCAGGTTAGAAACACCCAGACAAGAAGGAAAGGAAAGGAAAACACTTGGACAGTACTATGTGTATATGTGTGGGTGTGTGTGTTTGCATGTGGTTTGCAATATAATTTGACAAATGATGTATTTACTCAAGTTTTCAGTTTTTGGCTTACAGCTACACTGACTAACTGTACAAACTTTCAGGGCAATGATATGTTTGTTATAAACTATTGCAAGTCATGATAATATGCTATTGCTTTTAAAAGACGCAGATTAGTTTTGGCAAGGGGACATTTTGCACTTAAAGCCAAACCCCGTAAGAAAACCTCTTATTTTAAACCATTTATCTCACCATCATGAGCACATAACTAGCAGAAGGTAACTTGAGACATTTAAAGAGTCATGAATGTCTTGTGGTATATTCGGCTGGCAGATGGTCCTCCAAGCTGCACTTCACTTAAGAATATCCTCTATTTCAGCATTCGTTCAAAGCTGTAATGACCGTAGACTGCTGCGCACTAAAGTAGAACACAGCGANCGGCTGGCAGATGGTCCTCCAAGCTGCACTTCACTTAAGAATATCCTCTATTTCAGCATTCGTTTAAAGCTGTAATGACCGTAGACTGCTGCGCACTAAAGTAGACAGAACACAGCGGGGATAACGTGCGTATCAAATATATAAGTTGACATTTGCAAACAAAAGTTCTATATTTTATGTTGGAATGCAAGCCGAAAGAAATACAACATGCTACTGATAGTTAATCAACTCCAAATGATGTTTTATTTGCTACGTGTAATTAGCGGTGAGCATTGCAACATTTAAATGCCACATTTTTCAACGAAGTCTGGCATTAAATCCCTCTCCACCTAAGCGCACATCTATGTTCTTTCTGTTGTATTGGATGTCATGTACAGTGTAACATAATACATATCTGGCGCCGTCCCCTGAGTTCAGAGATAATAAAACAGTCTATTGTGGCTTTGAGTCTCTAGTTTCAAAAGACGTCTAAACGCGGAGTCATTACTCCACCTTTTTACTTTTCAGGTGGAGGTGATGTAAAGCAGCCTGATATGGATAGCCTCCACCTGTCGGGAAGGAGGATGTGATCACCTGAATGAACACTGTGACTAAATGTTTAAAGCGTTTTACAGTTTAATACCAAACTTATTGCGCGTAAAGGCACCATATAGCCGATGCAGAGTTTCCTTACGCACCAAACACGCTTTCTCAATGGGGTCAAAATGTTTTCCTGTATGTTACTGGGGTTGACAAACTTTTTTTAAAAACCCTGCAGAACTCGCCTCGTACCGTTGCTCCAACGCTCCAACTCTCTCCCCTGTTAGAACGCATCGTGAACTTCCATTACGCACAAACATTAAATCACATTTAACTCACCGACGCTGTCCTGCGGTGAAACACTTCCAGCGAGGGTCCTGTGGAGTTAAACACAAACACAAACTCTTGTAATATCCCGCATGCACACACAAGCACACCCCACTGTCATTCACAGCGACCCGCCGCCCGCTGTAAACTTCTTCACTTCTGTCAAGTTTACTGCTCCAACACAACAAAGTGCCGGTGTGTGCTTTCAAATTTAAAGTCTTGATTGACTGAACTGTGGTCCAAGTTTCCTTCAGGAACAGCTGACATTCTGCTAACTTGTAATTTGATACCAGTATAGGTCTGTATATTCTAGTGACTTTCATATGGTATAATTTATAATGCTAATTTAAATATGTATTAAGCTACCACTTGTTGGGGTCTACTCACAATCATTTTCAAATTTCAGCTATCTATATTGTTATTGTTATTTCCCGGCAGACTATATAGTTTTGTCTCATCTTCACTAAAACAAAATGACACTAAAATCAAAATAAGAAATTCTAATTTTAACTATGGTATTAAACGCCTGCATACAAAATAAAGCTTATTTTTCAACTGAATTTGTATCCATCATCTCAATATCTAACTTCCTTTAACTGAGTAGCCTATATAAATAAAGACAATTCAATGACTTGGGATTAATATGTGAGTGTAAATGTGATGGTAAAAGTGTTCATCTTTTTTTTTTCTCCAGTGACTCGCTTTATGCTTTTATTTTGAAGGCAAGATCGCATTACTATTGATCTTCATATTCTGATTGAACCAGTCTGACTTGACTCAGCTGTTTCCCCTCTTAAAGGAGTAGCCTTTTTTTTCTCTTCAACTCTGTATTCACCTGCGGGTCACATCACACGANAACCAGTCTGACTTGACTCAGCTGTTTCCCCTCTTAAAGGAGTAGCCTNAACCAGTCTGACTTGACTCAGCTGTTTCCCCTCTTAAAGGAGCAGCCTTTTTTTTCTCTTCAACTCTGTATTCACCTGCGGGTCACATCACACGAGTCTGACTCAGCATCATTTCTCTACTACACCTGTGCACACTATACTCTTTACNTTTTCTCTTCAACTCTGTATTCACCTGCGGGTCACATCACACATGTCTGACTCAGCATCATTTCTCTACTACACCTGTGCACACTATACTCTTAAATGAAACCCAAATGTCTTTCTTTTTTTTCTGTATTAGGCATCATATGAAAATGTTGTTCTCTCCTCCTCAGTCTACTAAACACTCTCCATTCTGACAGTCATCTATATGTTAAGCATCCATTGATGCAACACACATCTCTAAAGTGTTTTTCCTGCAGTGAATTATGGGATCAGCCTTGATATAACGGGCCAATCCATTTCCAGTCTGCTCTAATGGTTAACAGTCCACATATCCTGTCCATTTAAAAAACCCAGCCCAGATAAACATTCACTTTGACCACAGTTAGAGCTGCTTCCATCTCCGTGGCTCCAAAACTTAATAGGCTTGTAAAATGCAAAAATTCTGGAGGTGAATAGATCATCCTCTGTTACTTGTCAAGGCTTATTGAAAGAGAGGATGCATTATTCGGAAGTTTACGGCATTGGTTTTCTATCATGTGTGAGTCACCGAGGAGGAGAAGGTAACCATGTGAATGTTTGACTGACTTGTCACCTCTGCTCTTTGTTCGTTTTGCCTCTTTTGAATAGTCTCTGCACTGGCGAGTTTGGAGGCATGTCGCTAAGGGAAACGGGCCGACGGCAAACAAATGATCCCAGACTGCAGTCGGAATAGTTGATGAGGTCGTAGTGAACATGAAACCTACCAGGAGTCATATGGAAAACACAAAGGAGGAGTGAACGCTGAGAAGACATATTTCAGTCTATCCTTTACCCGCAGCGATGATTTTCTGAGTGATGCAGCATTGTGGATCTTGGCATTGCAATCGTGTGTGTTAACCATGAAAGATAAAGGACTCTTTGTTTACAAAAAGAGGAATCTCATACACAATGCTTTTGTTGCTGCTGAACTGCTACCAAATACCTTAAACAATGCTGAAAAGAATGACAGTTATGTTGTTGAATAGTGAATTCCATAAATACCACTGACTAAAATATGGATTGTGTAAATCAGACACACAGAAGCTTGACAGGCAGATGTACCTTAGACTGCCAACTGACCTTCTGCTTCATATTCTATCAGATGATTTGTTACTTTGAATGAAAAATAAGACATAAGACAAACAAAAGACAATAACTTGCTACCTTTGGGAAGAATCAGTAGTATATCTTAAACACAATTCTCAGCCATGAATGTATAAAGATCATTGTTTTGTGTGTATTTTATGTATTGGGGATAGATTAGTTTATCTATAGTAGAGAGATGACAGGAAATGCAGAAGAGAGAAAGTCCCCATCCTGTTTCGAACTAGGGTCACTACAGTTCACAGTCAGCATCTTAACTTCCTTGGCTGTTGAGTTTGAACTTATTTAAAAAAAAAAAAAGTTGGTAAAGTGAAAGAAGAAGTGGATCATGTCATTCAAAGTTAAGAAAAAACAGGATGAAAATACAGAAAAAAAATGCTTTAGCTTCTGCCATCACATGAGGTCAAATAGCATCTTGCTGACAATCCATTCAACAAACACCTACGTTAGCGATGCTAGCACTCAAACTGTTTAGATAATACACAGAAATGTTCAACCACAACTTCCTGGCTCTGTTCAAAGTTGTTTTTAAAAAAAAAAAAAAATCACTTGACATTTATAACGTGACATTTGTCCATGGGCGAGTCATGAGACTGTGGTTTCTTCATGCTTCATGCTTGGTACAGAAACATCTGTTGATTATAGATGTCACATCTGTAATCAACAGCAGCGAGTCTTAGATGGTGTTTGATCAGTAGAGATTACAGCTAGAAAGTTTTAAAAATGACATTGGAAGAGTGTGAATACAAGCTAAATTATAATAGTCTACTAGATGTCATGATTGTAAATTTAAATGGGAGATGCAGTTTTTTTATGCGATAACATCCTTTCACATTACACATATAGTCATTTGATACATTGTTGGTAGAAAATTATTGAGTATTACAGCTTTAAGTTTCTCCGTTTTGTCCTTTATTTGGTCGTTTGGATTGAGTTTTTTCTTATCAGAATTAGGGGTGAATGGTGTATGCTGTATGACTTGTAAAGTCCTCTGATGCAAACTTGCAATTTTGAACTATATATCCCAGCGTAGCAGCAGGTTCTGAAACAGTATCCGCAAAACATTTTCACAGCAAGTCATATGAGGTTACAACTTTCTTACCCCATCCCCCTTGTGGTATATTTCCAGCCAACAGATTTGTCGGGGGTTGTGAATATACTTGCACTTTATATGCTTGCAAGACCCGCGGTTGATATTTAGATATTTACATGCTCGTTAATGGTTTCTTAGAACTGGATGAAGACCAGTAATGCTAATTTCACATTCTTGACTCTGGGAAAGCGTATCATGAGATCCATATTGTTGTTCTAATTGTAAGCTCACTGGTCTGATAGAAGTAAAGTCTGTTATGCACTTTAAACAGGACCATCTCCTCCAGCACTTCAGGACTAGTTTGATGGCAGTTCCAGTTGGTGCTTGACACACAAGTAACACATGTGGTTCCAGTAGGACTTTGAAGCTGTGACGTCACACACATGGGTTATGCATTTACTGAAAAGTGCGGGCAACCACAAGGTTCTCAGCATCATATGGTACAGACACAGGGCTGAGTGAAAGTCTGTGATGGCTATACATCAATGGGTTTCCAATCACTTTAACCCTTCCTATCCAGGGTTATCAGACAAATAAAATGCTTACAAGTTTATTCAGATAATGTTTTTATGAGGACAGCCCTACAGCATACTTTATTACATCCTGCAATGGGATGTGAATTATATGATCGGATGCAGTGAACAATGATTTGCTATTCCCAGAACCATACCGCAACAGAGCTAAAAATATAATGCTTTTCCTGAGGGGGGTCTTTAAAGGAAATACCATAAGGTCACGGAAGTTAAAAGGTTAACAAATGCTGTATCTATCTATGCCATTGAGATAAAATACTTTAGGTTATTTAATGGCTTGATGGTGGCACCAGTGGGAAGTTCATGGAGTGGGCAAATTAGGGTTTAACTTCTGGGGTGCAAAACATGTGCTTAGGAAGTTTGATTATAATTTGTCACTAAAAGTTTGATATTTCTTGCGTACAAGCGGAAAGGTGGTGGAGGTCGTGGCTCTGGTTGTAGCAGATGAAGAAGAAATTTGTTGGAAGCTGGGGAGCATGTGTATCTGTAACATATTTCATGCAGTCTGACCATATACATGTTTAGGCCCCAGTGCTAGCAGGAAAGAGTAGCCTTTTGCCAGATGCTCTATCCATCATGTCTCAGAACTACGCTCCAACTAAAGACTTGTAATTTTAAAGCTGTAATGCCTTAATTTGATCCATCTAAAGATCTCCATCCAGACGTGTGTTTAAACATATATAAAAATACTCTGCTTGGAAGTGAAATGTGTGTACGATATGTTTTTTTAAACCACATGAAACGTAGAATTGCCATGTTATAATCCTTAAACTGTCATCTACTCCTTCTGCCTCATTAAAACTAATGGATTTATGAACATGTAGTATAATATTTAATTTCTATGTTTAACTATTGGATGCATGGTCTCCTACTTCACTGTAAAGTCCATACCAAATGTAGAACAATAGGAAAAACATTAACCCTACAGCATTACCCTNCAAAGGTCCACTAGTAAGTAAAGCTTTCAAGTGTGAGAGTTTTAGGTTTTCTTATATACATCCACCGCGTACCTGGTAGACTGAGTTCTACAGAGGGAAAAAAAATGAACTGAATGAAACAATCTCCTAGCTTTGCAAGAGACATGTTGTTCACATCCAGACTGTTTGTTGGCACATAAAAAATTTACGAGCTTTAGTTGCAAAGCAGACAGTATGCTTATCTGGTTCCTTTGACGTTGCATAAAAATGCTGGAAAGGCACAAAAAAAAACAAACAAACAAAAAAAAAGCTATTATCACTTGTTGCAGAGTTTACAACAACACAGCACACACCCTCCCTGGATGATGTTACAGCTACAGCTCTATATATAACATTCAACAACAGCCCAACAGCAAAGTTATTTATTAGTTTGATACTTAGTCTTAAGCAAGTTGTTCATGCTTGAAATGCAAATAATGCTTCTTTGTTCACTTCTTTTGTTCCAAGTCTTGCACCACATTCAATGAGATCTCATGTCTTTGTTGAACATAGTGATGTTTGGGAGGATATAGGGCAATAGGCGAGCTGTTTTTTTTTTTTTTTTTTTTTTTGCGTGGGTCTGCCTCATTGCTGCATGCCAAATGAGTATGCATTCTTAGAGGGCATTTAACAGCGCCGTTCCGCCCGCTCGTCAACTCTGCGACTAGTATAAGCTCCACAGTAATGAGGTCAAACCTAACAGTGTGCTCTGGCAGCTCCAGATACACTAACAAGACCTCTTTTATCCCATTGTTCTTCGTATTTCAGGACCGGGCCCAGACTCTGATGATGTTGTAACCATATTTGTTCCTGCAGAGTTGATATTTCAGTTCCCTTTCCCCATTAAGTTTAATAGCATTTTGCGCTGTCAATTTGGAGCAGCAGCATCTTTTGTTTTTCCCGATGAGAAAGATGCGATGCGTGCAGGAAAGTGCTCATCAGAGTGAAAAAACAGACACACGAGAAAGATTTGCTGAAAAACTTTCATAATTCATGTGGCTAATAATGTATTTCATCTGCCTCAAAGCAGGAAATGACCTGTGAGAAAAACTCTGCTGTAAATTGCAGTTGTCAACAATACACCATTTAAACACAAGAGAATTCACCCACATTTAAATCTTGTGTTTTAATTACAGAGGATGCCCAAGATAGCCAAATGAGATGTTATTCAAGGCCAACAAGGGTCTCTAATGAGTATAATTTTGGATGTCAGAGACGCTGTAATTGTTCAGCTCTTTGCCTGGATTTGAACTTTGTCCCTCTAACTGCTGTGAAGGCCAGCCGAGGTCCTGTATATTTGAAAAGAATAAGAACGCTCAGTTTTCAGAGTTTAGTTTCCCACAGCAATCATATTCCATTCTCTCTGCGGGGGCTTGTACACCCCCTGAGAGAAACTATTGGATGCTAGCCATGTAGTGTGACCCTGAACCAACATACACAGCCAGGTAAACTTGACCTTGCTTTGATTTAAACCGTGAAACTGAGATCTGTGGAGACACCACAGTTAAGCAGTTTAATGGCTTTTAAATCATAACAATATGTGCTGTAGGTGTTATCTGACTCAAAATGGACCACCTTGTGCTTTAAGAAGGCGCCCTACTGTATGAGCGGATATGAAGGCTTAAATGGTCGATTCATTCAAATGATATAAGACCCAAGGTTTTGCTTTTTTAAGATTTTTAAAACAGCCACCTTGTAGATTTGTGCCACCATCAGAGAGTGAAAATTGTTTGTGGTGGTCAAAATAGTATTCAAATAATTCAAAAATAATATTTCATGTGAGAAACCATCATTTCCTAGTATAATCCAATATTTTGATCAGAATTATGTTCTGCTGAACAAATAGTCCCTATGAACAGTGGCCAGAATTTTTTGGAAATACTGAATCCAAATTAAGCTCCAGAATCCCACCCTCTCAAAAAAATCACATATTTTAATATAATTGCTCAATTATGTATGTTTTAAAATTGCAATCTTGTTATATTTGATCTTGTGGATTTGTTTGATTATAACCATCAATAAAGATTGTGCATTTGATTATGGCCACATGTATGTCATTCCATTGGTGGATACACAACCATAAAGGTATGTTAGCAATTATATCTATGTAATATGGGTGAACTGACCCTTTAAAGTTGTGAAATATTCCAGGAATAGTGTAGTCTCTTCCCATTTCTGTTAAATTGTACATTTAGTTCAGCCTGAAAAATGCTTTATATTTAGGGATAATAGGGGCAGTTCTTTTTATTTAACACAGAATTTGGTAGACATTAAGTTGATGAGTCCTTTGCTCAAATGAGTATGACTCTGACTGGAATGTTTGGAATGGCAAATTTAGACACATGTCCATGTTATAATTCTCACTGCATGGAATAGACATGGTTTTATGTGTGTGTGTGCATGGGATAACCTATTGCAGGATGGATGTGGTCTTGGTACAATTCAATTCCAGGCTGACCCCATAAATTTCTTGAGCATATTAAATCCTTGCTAATTACAAGTGCATGCTTCAGCGGCCTTTGGAAACTGCCCTTGGAGGCCAACATAAAAAATGTCCAAGGTAACTTGTTGTTCTGGCCAAAGCTGAGATTATTTCACTTTCTTCTTTTGGTTGATCCACTTCTTCATTTTAACCACATAATACTGCGTAATAAAACTATACTGGAGAAGTAACCAGTATTATTGCTGACATCTATAATCAGTCCACATGTGCTTATACATAAAAATGCATATTGACTTCTTTTTTTGTACTTAGATAAGAAAATTGATTCATTTCTGTTAGATATAATGTAGGTTCAAGACAACTCAGAAGTAGCCAAGTTATAACTCCAACTCAGAAATTTCCGACTTTGGACTAGCATTCATGCTACGGTTTAACTTGGAGGAAAAAAAAACATGGATGCCATAAAGAAGTTTAGCATTTTGTGGTCTGAATAGGAAAAATATATAGCTACAGCAGCAGATGAAGAATGCGTGAAAGCAGACCAATAACTTACCATTTTCAATGAGTTTCGCAACGTTTCCTTAACATCAAGTTGGAAAGTCAGAGCTCTGAGATGATACCTGAATTTCTGACCTGTAATTTTCGATTTTGATGCCGTTCAATTAATTTTTCACAACTCAGAGCTTGTCTTTATGCTAGGCTAAGCTAATACATTGCTGGCTGTACTGTAGCTTGATGTTTAACAGACAGAATGTTTGCTCTATTCATATTCTGCTCCTGATGTGATTTTAGAAACACTAGATTTTTCACAATAATGTCATGAACATTAGCATGTGACCTCCGGCACATGGTTTTGTTAGCTTGTCATCCTTTTTGGTTCAAGTTCAGATGAGAAACAGGTGTAAAAAAAAGGCTGTGAGTCTCATGTGCTATTGAATTAAGGAAACTGCATGTCAGAGAGGGTTTTTTTTTTCTAGGTTCTGTTTTTCTAAGATTACCAGGACCTGTGATGAGGCCAGATACTCACATCTGTAAGTGATTATTGTGAAATAACAACAAATTATATGAGACGGTTTGGACACGAGCCAACAAGAATGATATAACGCACAGTAATTTTTAATAAGGTCATGGTTCACGGATAATCATAGACTTTTGTGCAGCAACTGTGGCAGAACACGTACTATGTCTTTCAGCAATTGAAATAAACCAAGCACATTCACGACTAAAGCAGGGTGGGTCTAAACTTTTCAAACAGAACGTTGGCTTTATTTGAAATTACAAGAATAAGTGTGCTGCTTTTTGTCTTTAAACAACATTTTTGAAAGTAATGTGGTGCAGCTGGATATACTTTTACTCTGATCTAATGCAATGGGTGTATGGTATTAATTAACTGTGCCATTTTTTTTTGTACCATACACAACCTTTTTCTGCCTTTGTGACCCTGCAGATATGCCACAATGTGATCAATATCTATCTTACCGCCAACCACGCCTGTCATTCTACCCCAGCCATAGCAGTGTCACGTGGAAAAGCAAACAAAATTTGGGTTGAAAAAAAAAGACATGTGCATCAGTCGCACAAAGAAATAATAATGACAAACATGTAAATTATGCAAAAGCATCTGTGCAGATTAGAGAAAGAACAGACAACAATCTGCTTGTTGCTTACAAATCTCGTGTTGACGGGAGGCTTTGCACGCAACAGAAAGAGAGAAAGAGAGAAAACATGAAAGACTGGAAGGGATAACAAGATGAGAACACGAAAAGAAGGGAGTGAGAGATGGGTGTCTGAGCTGATGATCAAAATGGTGTGTGTATGCATGTGTGTTCTGGTAGTTGTGTAATTGCAAGGACCAAACCTAAGACTGCACAAATCATTAACGCAAGGCCTTTTTTCTCTCTTTTCCTTTACCTTTCAAAGGATAATGATTACGTCTGATCATGTTGCTGTGAAGAATAAGGTTGCTATACTGACTCTTCACAAACAAAACAATAGGGGTGTTATTTTACGCTAAACAATCAGTAGCCTCATTTGTCCTGCCAAGGTCATTTCCTGTTGTCATGATAATATTGGAGTCATTAAGTTAAAGCTTTAATCAATATACATTTATACCAAACAATGGAGTGAATAAATCTTTGTAATTAGATTGCTATTCCCCTCAGCTACTTAAAGCGTTTCATCATCTTTCTGTTGTGAAGTGTTTCGAGTTGTTTTTGTCTGTTTTGTTCACTTTCACAGCTCTCATCATTTTTTCAGTGAACAAAAAAAAAACAAAAAAAAAAAACAAAGCTCAAATAAACTGCCAAAGTCAGAATGCTACATATCCAAGACCACACAACATGCTGACAACTAACTAGTACATAGTGGAGCATTTAACAATTGAAGATACACATATTCCCGTCAGAAGCTGGAGGAGACCAAAACAGAGCTGTCACCATGTGATCAAAACAAATTAATATGGGTGTAAAGAGTGTAAAGAGTTTTCAGTCAGTGCTAGCGATGTAATAGACACACTGTTTCTAAAATGACTGCAGGCATATCTTTAACAGTTAAGGCCAATGTTAAAGCCAGTGTTGGTTAAAGTCAGAATATTAGTCAGTATTTTATCACAAAAACACAAAAACACTTGTTGCCATTTTTGGTGGTCATTTTTCATCTTTTAATTTTCTAGCTCTGGCCCCATATTTCATGACTCCAACTGGCAAAGTAATTTTTTGTTCCCCCATCGGAGACCCCACACCCATATAAATTGTTTAAAAATTCAAATACAAAGAGTGATTCAAAGGTTAAGAACAATGTTGGAACATCTGCAAGGTATGCAAGCGCGCAAAGGCAACTTCNCCCAATAGGATTCACCATAGCCCTGTTGTACTTGGTTACTCATGGTTTGTGTGTGTGTCTGTGTGTCTTTGTTTGTGTGTCTGTATGTGCGTGTGTGTGTGTGTGTGGGTGTCTACAAATATTCAACCGCTCTGGCTTCACAGCTGCTCTGTCACTGTCAGATCTTGTCAGCAACACATCGGCAGGGCCTTGCCTCTCCACCGCTAACTCTCTGTCAGTTAAGTTTGCCAGATCCAGGGTGGTCCGTATCACCGCACTCATCCCTCCCCTGCATGTCTGCCCTTGTTGTCAGGGAGGATTATGCAGATTTAGAAGCACGACCTCACTCCTTCGATTCCCCGTCCTCCTCTTGATCCATCCGTCTATCCGTCTGTCCATCCTCTCATCATTCTCCCTTTCTCATCTTTCTCTGCTGCCACTCATGCCAGTCCTGTGAAATGCCCTTCTCACAGAAAGTATCAGCAGTTGGCTTTTCACCTAAAGATAAAGTCAATTCTGCTGGAGATAAATGTCAAAAATGATAAGGTACTTTCCTGTGTAGTACTTTGTAGGGAGACAAATACAAATAATAATAAAAAAAAAAAAACCAAAACTGTTTCCTTGGCTGAGAAGACACTGGAGAATTTCACGGTTGTAACTTAATTGTGACTTAGCTGAGCTATTGTGGCTAGACACACAGACAGCACTTGAATCTTCCACCAGCTAAATTAGAAGGTTTTAAGATGAAAAGAGTGAAAAGTGTGCTCTTGGCTCTTGGTATCCTTACAAAAGTTCCCTATAGATTCATTTTAGGCTTGTGATTATCCTTCATAAATGAGATGACAGCATTAAGGTGGCAGAGCTTTGGCGCTTTTTTTTCTTTCTTAGAGTTGTCTCTGGTGTGCAGCAGAGAGGAACAGAACAGGTCATATGATCAGGCTGTCAACTTAGATATTGGCCAGTTATGTGGAAAGCAGTCAAGTCTAAGTTTAATCACCACTCAAGCCCACAAGTGATGGAATTTACTCATGGCATAGCACAGATCACCCACATGGACACATGAGACACATCTACAGTAGTGTACTGTGCGTTATGCAAACCACTATAGAGTTCCACATATACACAGTTGTAGTGTGTGTGTGTGTGTGCGTGGGTGTGTTGTGCTGGTATTTCTAATGTAATAGCTATAACTGGGTGCTGAATTGTAGTGTCAAATAGTATTACTCCACCTAAAAGACCATCAATACCGAAACTAACAGCCAATAAACAAATAAAAGAGATTGTGAAATGAACAAATCTGTTAATAAATACAGAACCAAAATATAATATAATCATTCTGTTGTGAAATTATTCAACAAATCTTTCAGACTCAGCTTGTCAGGTCAGCAGATGATTTTTATTTAATTCCAGCACATTTTATTTCCAGATGTCCTATACTAAAGTTTAGTTTTATTTCAGACTGTAATTTTGACTTGATGGAACAGGGCGGAACCTGTGGGTTATTAAATAAGATGACCATTTTTACTGATATGTATTTAAATTAATTTCATCCTGTGCTTTTATTTATTTAAAACAGAACACTCTGAACACTCCATACACTTGAAATGTATTAACCATTAAGTCTAGCATGACTACAGCAGATGTTTTTGGAATAAAGTATGTCTATTTTTCATGTAAGGTTGTTTTTATGCAATAAAAAACAAGGTCAGAACATACAGATCTAATGCATTTCCCATTCCTACAAACCAGTAAAATGCTTTAGGCTGTTAAACCAATATAGTAAGTTTAACACAGCACTATATGTGATGTATGAATTTGCACCACTGACTTGCTTTTGGAGTATTGTCATTATGTTTTGCATATTTAAACAATCTGGATTAACCCTTGTCATAACCCCATATATTTACTTAAGTATTTTTTATAGAAAACAGTGTACTATGGCAAGCACCTTATATTTCGCATCCTACGTTTTTCTTTTTTACGGCATCATCATCTCAGTTCACATAGTCAGTTCACATAGTGTGTTCATTCTGTTCAGGTAAACACCATTACTGATTTTATCATGCAATATGTAAAGCACGTTGAACTGCCACTGTGTATGACATGTGCTGTATAAATGTATTATCTTATTTTACATCCAATGTTTCTGTTACCCTGGGTTTAATGCAACAGAGCATGACAGTAACACAATGGAAGTTGTTTTTTTTTCACGAGTGGTTATAACTTGTTCCTTTGGGAGTATGAAAAGTCAAGTACATTCATTTAAGAAACTATGGATTAACAGTGTTGGGTAACCACACTCTCTTTCTTTATGGGAAACCCCTGAAGATGTGGCTTTTGCATGCACTGAAACTGCGACAGACCAGCAGTAAAACTAAAAGAAGCGAGTTAGATTTGAGCATGTCGAGACTTTGCATGTAACGATTTTGGAAAAAAGGAAAAAAAAATAAAGAGATTGAGTGTTTTGGTCCATCTCCCTATGCTGCTGCTTCTGCCACAGGTCTCTTTGCTTCATCCATAATTTATGGTTAAGCCCGTGTTGGCTGGCTGGCTGGCTGGTAGAATGTTTGTGGCCCACTGTTAGCCCAGCTGAATAATTAAAAACAGAGGTTTCTTCTCCATTGCCATACAGTGTNTGTGTGTGTGTGTGTGTGTGTGTGTGTGTGTGTGTGTGTGTGTGTGTGTGTGTGTGTATCTTGGTAATCTACACAAACAGTCAGGTGGAAATACAAAAGGAGGGTTCTTACAAGGTAGCAGCTACCCATGATGCAGGACCTTGAATCCATCAAGCAGTATGTTTTAAGAGTGTGGCAACTGCTGTTGGTACACAGTATATTATATAAAGTTTCTCAGCTGGCCCGCCATTCGTGCATTCATGTTGCTCATCTGGGTGTACTTTCCCAAAATGAGGTAATGTTTTTCACTCCTCTCTCCCAAACCTCTCAAAGCTAATAATTTAGCAATGTCATTTCAAGTGAAGCTGTTTTGTGAGCTTTCATTCCAGAAAATTGAAACAACTCCTCTGTCCTCCGTTTTCTACATTTGATGTGTGCCAGATGTTGCCCTCACTCTGCATTTTCTCTTCTGCTCAGCCTTGTCCAGCTAATAAAACATGTTGCTTTCTGCTCTCACCAGGGCAGCAGACTCTGTGTCGCGTTGCTTAGCCGTGGCGAAGACCAAACAAAAACAAGTTATCTGATTTTTTGGCCACATGTAAAGAGAAAGGGTGGAGAAGGGGGTAATGATGTCAGTTAAGTGGGTTGGACTGCCTCTTCCCCAGGCCCTTGACCCCTCTCATTGAGACGCTGGAAACATTCAGCCAAATTCTTCAGTGGAAAGACCACAGTGGTTTAACAACAGCTGGATCACTGTGGTCACCCGGCACACTGGATGTGGTCAGCTGGCACACTGACGCTGAAGCATCATGTGGAGAGACAGATTGTGTAGGGATGAGAAAGTAGCTTTAAAATGAAGATATAAACTTTATCTGACACATGATCATCCTTCCTTTTAAAAATTTTCAACAGACGGCTCCCCTCGGTGTAAACTGGATTTGCAGCCAGCTGCTTGTTGTCCAGGTGTTTGGCAGTGAGGGAGCGTTCTCATCACAAGCTCACAGTTTTTTCTCTGATTCTCAGCCTCCAGACGAAACAACAGTTTACATCTGGACTCATGATGGCAACACCAGCGTGGGTGGATGGGTGGAGCTCATCATTCTATGCCCGTGGGAGTGACTAAAGAGAGGACATAACATTGTGTTTATGAACACAAACCTGTGCCCATTGAAGCTTGATTGCATTACAAGATTAAAGGTTAAGATAATTGAACATCAGTGTTACTTTTCAAAGTTCCTCATAAATGAAAATTAGAGGGTGTAATTCTTGCCAAATTACGGTGAGTATCATTGTTCAAATTTGGACAGGCTAAACATCCATGTAGTCTAACCCTCAATAACAGGAAAGCTTGTTAGTTGTATACTGAAAACAACGCAGACACCATATAAAATATGAAAGTCATCACACCAGTCATTTGATATACATGATGCAACACAAGCATGTTTATGTATCTGGGTAGTCTGGGTAACAAATAAGGTATCTTTTCAGGAGAAATGTATGCATTTAACTTGGTGGAATTAATAACATTAATAATGTCTGCATTCCATTTATATCTGCTGGCTCCATGGCCTTGGCATTGTGCTTGCTGGCTAATGAAAGAAGCAGAGACATCTTTAATGCCATTACTTCAAAATGTGAAAAAAACCCAAACATTTTTAGTACATGTTTCCTTACTACAAAAATCACTACAGCGTCCTCATTCAATGTTATTTTATTTTAATTGTGTGCACATATTTGTCTTTTACAGTGGACACTTTGAAATGTTTTGCTTCCTTCGTCACACTGATAAAAAAACACATATTTCCGGTATGTTCACGTCCAATGTTAAACAATATATTTTGCACAGTACGCAAAATAATTGAATAAAAAAAGATAAATGCACTGGTCCCAGGTTAGTGAATGTCCCACCCTACACTCTGTCACCGCTAGGGGTCAGTCTGGAGCTACCGTATGACGTCACATCAAGTTTTTGTTTGCTCGCGCGAATGAAAGTGTTTGGCGTCGAACCTCAAATAAATAAAACAAATAAAACACTTATTTTACGACTAAAGCTAGCGACTGGTGACTGTGCTGTCGAAGGGTTAAGTTATTAGTAAAGACAGAGCTTGTCTACGGGTAAGTTAACACTGAAAAGTCGAAGTTAGCAAACATTTACCTTGATGCTCACTCGTTAGCAGCACAGGCTCGCTAATGTTAGTGCTAACACCCGCTAGCGTTGTTGTAAAGGAACGTTTAGGCTAACGAGTACGCGTAGAAGGTTAATACGGGCTCTGTTAATTAATTAAACTATTACTTAAAATAAAACCATACATTGTTTTTACATTGTACAAAATTGTTAAGCTTCATAAGAGCAAATGACGTTGCCTTCTCACACATCAGGTGAGGTGGTGAGCACATAAGAGAGCCATTTAGTTTGCAATGAAAACGCAACACTACCAATAACCTGGTTGACACTGTTTATTTGCCATTTATCTTTTACATGTACAAGTTCTACTGTAATGGCGACTTTTGGAGGATGGTCCTAACTCCGCAGAAGATAAGAAGCGTGGAGGACATATTGATGCGTCATTATGCAACCATGTGTCCTAATCACACATCAGCCTGTCTCCGTCAATGTACTGTGACTTCATGTGCAAGCAACAGAGGTGAGTTGACATGTAGAGGAATGAGAAACACTGCTATCTTGTGGTCAAAAGATGGAAGGAAAACTGATGGCAGTATTATGATGTATTTTGTTCCACTTGTATGAAGGAGTACAATCCAAGCATTTATTTAATATAAAGCAATATCCAAAACAGTTGATTAACTTGACTGCACTTTGATTGAAGTACAGATATTGTAGTATTTTACTGTCATTATAAGATAAATATAATTAGCATTTCAATAATGATCAGCTATCTGCAAAGGGGTGTGCCTTTGTCCACTCAGCTGCAACGTGTTTGTACTGTGTTTTATCTGCAGCTCATATCCTTTGTTGATATCATATTCAAGGTGGGTCAATATTGAGTAATATTAGCTGACAGAGTGCTGTGCTTGCAAAACAGAATGTGTTCAAGCACTTATTGTGGATTGAAGTGGACCATCCATTAGAATCTCTTCACATTGGTTTTCCTGCTGACAGTCTGTTTTTGTTCCGAGTCCGCTTATAAGATGTATCGGCTTCAAACAAATGCTTTCTTCATATCCATTCGCAGAGATTCTCACCTCAGACACTGATTCTTTGTGTTACTCAGTTCTGAACATTTGTTGCTTCTTTTGTTATTGTGAGTTGAATATCTTTGACTTGAATTGAACATGGAATGATCATTAATTAATTGCTTTTATAAATAACTAAGCTTATTTTACAGGTCAGGCTCTACAGTCAGTGACACTCTTACTGATTAGTTACCACTAGTTTTTTTCTGTTCCTGTCTTATCTGTGTTTGCAGTGTGTGTTCTCACCCCCTCACTCACCACAGGGGATGTAGCTCAGTGGTAGAGCGCATGCTTTGCATGTATGAGGCCCCGGGTTCA
>JANJYP010008782.1:0-11097 GCA_024605115.1 Rastrelliger brachysoma | reverse complement strand
TTATGTATTGCCCAGTACCCTCACTGCTCCAGCAAAATTCTCCATTAGGTTTCCAGGTGTTCCTTTATAGTAGAGCAATACACTGCTTTGATCAGCCTATCAGAACAATTCCCTCTTTCATCTTGGGGAATGTGATTTGGTTAAAAGGAGATTTTAGATCAAGGTTGAGCCTGAACACGTCCCTTCCTCTTGTTTAGTATTCATGCTGAGTATGGTAATCTGGGTGTTGCTTTACTAAAAGTCATCGGCAACATCAATTTCTTATTAATACAGAGAGCAAATATACAAGAGGAGGGAGTTGAGCCTGAGCAAAACACAAGTGTGAAGTGTGAGGAGAAAAGATGCAAAGAAATACTAGAGGGAGAAATGGAAAACATTAATTTAATTTAGCTTTTTGCTATTTGCTTTCAACTCAAAATTCAAAAGTTTTGATTTATCATCATTTAAGAATTTGATGCTCTTTTTTCCTTTGTTGAAGGCATGCCTAATGATATTTCACACATTTCTCTGAAAGAGGAGCTTCAGGGCTAACTTTTAAATATTACTCATACCATCAAAACAAATCCAACATTTCTAAAAGAGAAAATGTTTAGTTTTTTAATTCAATTACACCGATTTGAGAACTAAAGCAAGTTTTCATGGTTTTATACCTGCCCTTAACAATATTAGCAAAAATCTATAGCTCGCTCTTGTAAATGAAAGCAATTTTTATATGCTGACAACAGTGGTTAAAACTCTGGTGTTGATTCAAAGGGCTATGATTATAGGCCTTGTGACAATTGAAGAGTAAATAACGGAGCTGGACAAACATAAATGTACAGTTGAGAAAATCAGTCTAATGTAGGACAAACTGCTGTCTGAGAAGGTTTCCTTATCCTCAAACAGAGTGGGATGTATTGTGTGTGTCTAAGAGGGGAAGGTCTGGTTCAGAGATAAGAAAGGCCAATCAGAAGCCAAAAGATGAAAGGCTTGATTCTGGGTACAATCTGGTTCGAGTTTCCCAGACAGCAACTGCCCAGGTGTTACATTAGCTATAACGACTGTGAGGCAGAGTCTCGTCACAAACCTCCATAGTGGCCGACATTGCAGTTTGACCTTTCCAATAAAATGGGGCCTGAGTGTGCATCTTGTTTTGAGTTTATTGAGCATGTGTTAGTGTGCAGCGAGTAGATATGAAAAGTTGAACTTCAGTTTCTCTGGTTGTTAAGGTTAATAAAGTTGTGTGCCCCTTTATTCTTTACCTTTTGTGGAGCACATCAATCTAACTTGGCGTGCTGATCTTGGTCTGGGCGCCACTGACTAAGTACAGTCTAAGCTCAAAAGCTAAATTATTTAGCCAGCAAGTCCAGTTGATAAATGTTGGCGGTGCAGGTCAATACATTATGGGGATGTGTGGACCAACTCTTTGGTAGGATATATTATGCATTGGTGGAGATAAAGGCCATTAATTATCTCCAGCAACGTCACAATAAGGTCTCTTTCTCTACTGAAAGGGGTCTATCTCTTGTGGCAACAACTTTAGGCCACCATTTGGCGATACCTCGCAATAAGGTTAATCAAATCTGTGGAAAGAAACTATGAGCAGTCTTGCGTCTACCAAGGATACAGAGCGATAATGGGCTGTATTTATATGAAGGGATATCTAACTTTTACATTATTCATGGGGCTGTGGAAAATGCGATGGCAGTGCTAATATAATATTGACCTAACCCCAACACTACATGAATGGCAAAAGAGGCACAGCTGAAAACACACACACACACACACACACACACACACACACACACACACACACACACACACACACACTGTGGAAAGCCTTACTGGAACATATCTCTTCCTCTTATGATCAATTCTCATACTATACGATACTTAGAAACTCAATACGGTAGATGGTCTTTTTAAAGGTCAAAGGAGTAAGTGGACACAGTGAAAACAGAGTTGTGTCCACAAAAGAAACACTATTTATTAACAGACATGAGAGCTACAGAATGAGATCATTTTAAAGCAAGAAATAGCAGGCATTCATTTATTGTTTGAATCAATGAAATATAATCCAGGAAGTTCAGTGTGAGTGACAGATGAAAGAATTTGAAGAATTATCAGGTGTCAAAACACAAAACAGTGGGTTATAATGCTTATTAGCGCCTTGAAAGAAATGTTGAGCCAGGTTCTACTTCTTTGCTGGACACCCCTGTAATTTGTAGCAGGAGGCCTCTGCATCGACACCTTAGCTGTGCCGTTGGACCGCCACCTTTCAAATGAATGAGGGGGCAGCATTTTTCCATGCAGGAATTGAGTCAGTCTGAACGCAGCCAGGGAGATTTTGTCTTTATTTGCTGTACTGTGGGGGCGGACAAGAATAAATGGAAATAAAACAGTGTTTGAATGGATTAATGGTTTATCAACCCACGTTTAATGAAGATGTGTGTGCAGCTGACTATATAGTAAAGCACAATCATCTCTCAAGATAGCAGCAAAGCAGTCGACATAAAGCAAGATCAGATTTGCATTTGAAGATATTTTTTCCGTCAGTCTGGTGATATGTGCGAAGCAAAAATCGTCACAAGGAATCACACACATAAATCATCCCTTAGTCAAACAAAAGAGATAACCGTCTCCCAATTTGAATACGACCAATTTGTGTGTTTCCTTAAGATACTGAAGTGATGAAAGTGTGTTTGTGGATCCTTGTAATCTCCACTAACAAATGTGTGCATTCAGTAAGTGTCACGCATGATTGGTTACACATAATATAACCCAAGAGTCACACCGTGTGATGCAGAGACAACAGTTACCGGCATGTCCTATTGAGGAAGCGAACATGTCATGGGAAAAACATAGCGCAGCTCAAGCATTCATGCCTCCAGTCCAGAAGAGATTTCTAAGCATTTTCATTGTTAGATACCATCAAAGCACTTTCATTCCTTTCTACTTATAGTATATAAACACGACTTTGAAAAATATTCTGCAGTGGGAGAACAGCCGAGCCACTGTGGGTCCGTGTTGCCTCATCAACAGAGATTTCAAAAGGCAGTGCAGAATTTCAATGGTGCTTCAAGGTTCTGCTAAAGGACAGGCCAGAAGAGTGGAAGGAAGAGGAAGGGAGGAGGACAGGTTATTATGGCCTCTCGAAATACACTGTGTTGACACCTCAGCCTTTTAGGCTCAAGCTAGAGAGCAAACTCCGCTATTTCTGACCAAAAATCAACACCAAGCAGTGTGTCTGAGTCAAACAACAATCCCCCCAATACATCACTGTATGAAGCTGCAACTATTCTTAAACACAAACTCTGTCCAAAATCGGAGACAGGACATTCAATTATGCAAAAGAAACACCTACAGAATAAAGATGAAACCAATGTCACTGCTCAGGGAAGGTACTAAAAGCCACGAGCGAGTCTGAGTGCTGTGTCACACATACACTGACTATCTGTAATGTGCATTTATTCAAATAGGTTTCAAACTCTGAAATATAGGGGCAATACTGCACTGAAAAAATATTTAAAGTAAAATCATGTCAATGTAATATTCAAGAACAGCAGCAGAAACCATATACTACAATTTGTACTATTGCTCCACGTTGTAGTACCTGTTACTGAGTACAGTAGCTTGCCTGCAGCAACTCCATAAACCTAGATCCATTTTCAAATAAGCTGCACAGATCACTCACACAAGATAGAAAATGCACCAGTGCAGAATATAATGAAAGGGGAGAGATGAGCAATAAACTAAACACCTCACTCCGCTGTCACTTATCATTTCAGTGTCCACTTTCCTCAAAAGTTTAGTATAATTCATTCTTCACCAGAAAATTCTTTTGTCTTCAACTTTTATTTGATACACAAAATTTCAGGCAGGATTTGAGAGGCTGCTGCAGAGAAGCTGACTTTTAGACATCCATGTGACTGGAGCAAAACAGCAGAAGAGCATAAGGTGGATTCTGTCATTCCTGTTCTACAACTGACTTCAAAGAGGGAAGGATCGTTAAAAAAATAATAGAGTATATGACCTATCACTTTAAACAACTGTGAGAAGACAAACCAACTGAGAGCTTCCTTATTCCACGACTTTAAACACGTTAAAAAGCTTTTTAAGAACTTGTTCAGTCCAGGATCTGGGACCAGGGGGATAGATCATTATGTCCTTGTCAGCTTTATTTTTCAAATTCAGCCGGTTTTATTGATGTGTAAACATCTCGAAGAGAAAAGGGACTTCACATACTGCCCAGTTGAACAAAGGGCTCAAGGACATCCAACCAATAGGACGTTTGAATCCTGCTGGACCGGGATCCTACGAGCTGCCTGAATGGGCAGCTTTGATAAGGAAAAAACAATGAACTTAGAGGGAATAACCTTTGATACTGCGATCCACTGAAATACAAATATATCTAAAGGTCAGGGCGACCTATGCTGGAGTACTGTTACAAAGTAAGATATATTTCAACCATACAATTGATAAAAAGGCAGACAGTTATAAACCTAAGATTAAAAAAAAAAGAATTTTGCAGCTGCAGAAGTATAAAAAATAAAGTTTTAAAATTTGAGGTTTATTGTTAAAATAATAATAATTTTGATTCATCCTGCACAGTATATTAATCTGATCTGATCTGTAGTAAACATTTCTAGAAACAAGATTTGAGATTAGACTAATAAGTGTGTCTAATTTGATGCAAATACCTTGTTAGTTAGTCGCCCTTCATTCTAGCTGGAGCAGCCAGGTTTTATACAACAGAAAATGACAGCCCAGTCAGCTGTGCATCCACAGTCGTGTCAACCTGCCAAATGCTCAGGTTCCTCGTCTGCAAATTTTATAAATGCTGAACACATGCAGAGCTAAAAATAAGAATATAAGATGGACAGTGTGTGGTTCCATTAAACACAGGTATGTGTCACATCCCTCTTGGTTTGGCAAAAAAAATGAATATTGAAGACATTAAAAGGTGGATAAATGTAAGAAAACGTGTGCATTTTAAATCAGTGCCTGCTGCTTACAAACAAGGTCAATGATAGCCCTAGTTCTAGTTCCCCGCCTTTGACAATGAGAGAGGGTTTAATCAGATGAAGGCCTAATGCAGCAGGGCTATAGAGGCACTGCCATGCCTGGAGCTGTCCATCAGATAGAAAAGGGCATGATGGGCTGGGATCCAAACAGGCCCACAGAGAATCCCAGCCTGCTGTTGTTGCTGGCTTCTCATTCTCAAGGACCTTTAGAGATCAAAGACCAACACACAACAAGATAGACAGCAAGACTCAGAGCAGTCTCCTCCATCCAGTGCCAGATGAAGTATCTTCCGACCTCAACTCCCATCTTAACATGTTATATTTTGTAGTGTGGAAATGATGTGCTCCTTTGATACTCTAAAAAAAGATCCTCTTCCCTCTGAGGAATAGTTGAAGTAGCCTCTCTCCCTGCTTTCACTCTCAACAAAAATAAAAAGATACACAGTGTTCTTCTACCGGCCAGCGCTGTTGTTTAACCTTGGTGAAATACAAAATGGGACAAGCGGTAGAGCCGAACAAATACTGAGCTACATGAAGTATTACGAAACAACTTAGAACATCTAAAAATGGACAACAAAAATATAACTGAAAGGGAAAGCCTCACAAATATGAAGTCGACCTCAGTTCAGCCAAGGCACAAATTTATCGGAGATTTCCACAAGGAGTTTAACCGAGATAGTGTTTGTTCGGATGGATGTACTCCATCTGAGCTATCTAGAAGGGATGTGGTGAGCTTACATTTTACATCCAACCCAGTTAGTAACTACAATCAATGGACAGACTAACAATGACATTATACAACATATTCCAAAACAAGAGCCTTGAAATAAATACATTATAATCCATTGTGAACCTTATAATAAAAATCTTCTAAAGCCTGTATTGATTTAATTCTTAGAATATATTAACATTATTGTAAGTTTACTACAACCAGAGACTTATTTTTCAATAAAATAAAACAAGTCTCAAGCAGCAGCTTATCATTTTTGGAAACTCTCTGATCCTTAAAATTCAGCCATATCAAGCATTCAGGCTAGTATTTACTGAGTGGAGTTTGAATAATCAATCAATAATTAATGCATTAGTTAATCCAAAGCAGAAAACAAAATGAAACATGTATTTTCTTCAATACCTACATGACTTTAATAATTACATATTGCTGTCAAATGTATTGAGCTTGGAAAAATGTAGATAGCTTTAGGTAAAGAGAACAAAGAAGGATATACCTACTCTATGTGAAAAGTGCCTTGAGATAAGTTTGGTTGTGATTAGGCACACTAAAAAGTAAAATTGAATGATTTGAATAATCAGTAAGAGCTTACTTGTAGATGTTTGAACAGTGAAAAGTCCACTTAGAGGTTTGATATATACAAGGATTATACAATTTTAAGGCAGAACATTTGGTTACCTGTTGTACTGTAGAGTAAATCCAAGCTTTAATGTCGCAATGAAAATTCAAACACAACTTCACTTACAAATGAAGCTACACTTAAAGGGGCACTCTTCCGATTACTAAGTACAACATAGCCAATAAAACAATGTCTTCTGTGGCATTGGAGGGAGCTTTGTCAAGTCTGAGAAAATAACCCTGATGATGTCAGGAAAGGTGAGGACATTCAGGTGCTAGGGAGGGTCTAATGAAATGACGCTGTTGAGTTGCACTATGAGAAATGCAGGATCCAGTGTTTTTGGAGCTTGACACATAGTAGTGATTAAATGTCAGGATATTTCAGCCTCACCTGCTTCGATTTTTTTTTTTTAAATCTGTCTCCTTTGAGCTCTCAACCTTTATGGAAGTGCAATACTAAACTGCTGGAATAACCCTTTAAAGAGTAGAGACTGCAGTGCATGATATTGAGTTTTCTTATGTTTACTCCATAAGTGCATGTTTCCTTTTAACATGAGTTATCTTCAGAACATAAATATACAGCAGACATATTTGGTGAATAAAAACAGGGCATGTATAGGACTAAAAAAAAAAACAAACAAAAAAAACAAACTCAAGTAGGAAGATGAAAACGTGTCTCAGAACGTTGATTTTTAAGGGGAAGTATAAAAAAATCTAAAAAAGCTGTAATCAAAGCATCTCCTTCATCTTAAGCAAGAGTTAATTTTAATACAGCATGATTGGCTGGATTGAGAGCACAAGTCTGTGATGTGGGGTAATTTACCACATCTCGACTGACAAAAATGTGTTATGTCAGTGTTTGCAAACACCCTTAGAATTATAGGGGACGCCTTAGTTGTCACAGTAAGAGAGTAAAGTGGCTTTTTTCCTGCATTGACGGCACTAAATCAAGTGTGAGGAGATGTCTGACTGATGAGGAAGCACAAAGCTCATGAGTACACAAAAAAATAAGATTAGAAAGGAATCTGGAGAGGAGTCAATGCCATCTATTATTCTAAAAATGAATATGAAAGCTTATGTCTCTCATTAGGTTTTATGAGAGGATGAATTCATGGATGGTTATTTAGTGAGTCTAAATAATTAGCTGATTATTTGTAACTTTGACAGGTTTGTATATTTAGATGGGGAGTTTTTAGTCACTTGTCTGTATTAATATCGCAAACACGCAACATTTGGCGCTGCATTGTTCCTAACATTGTTTATATTCTTGGCTCTTCATGGCGTCGGGATAGGAAACTTCACTCCCTACAAAGGCTGTTTTAACGGAGATAGACAGCAGAACACCAAACTGTGTCTTGTTCTTTTCTCACATAATTATTTAAGATTGGATGTCAAGTTGAAAAACTTGATTGTACAAGCGGTGGCCCCAAAGCATTAAGTGCTCTCACTGAACAATAAAGCCATGGTCATGCACAATACGTTATCTAAAGTAATATGCATAATTCAGAATAGAGTAATTTTATAGCTTACCAGTTGTAGCAGTGGCTTTCTTGTAAGCTGCAATCTCCTGACACACTTCTGACAGGATGTTAAACCACTGTTTTTGTATTCCACTGGGATACAAGCGACAAGAGTAAAGCTGGCATTAATTTTGTTTGCAATCTCTTTCCATGCATCTTTTTTTGTCTGTTCTTGTCAATGTGGTACTAAATTTGCCTTTTTATTATATGTTTTCTCTAATGTACCTCCTCTGTGTGCAGTAGACTTTCCTCCAAGCTCCAGTTTGGTTTTACTTTTTTGTTTCCATTTTGGCCAATTTCCATGTTTCATTTCTTCCGTTTATTTTAATAATAAAGACTTTTTCTAAAGATCTTATTATTTGAGAAACTTAAGGAATTAACTTGAACAATTAACAAAGTTATCAGCGCAGGAAGACATAGACAAAAGCTCTCATGATACTTGCCTTGATTAGGAAAGTTTATATACATGAATGCCAGCGATTCATCATCTCAAATTAGAGAACGTCAAAGAACATTGCCTCGAAAATAGTTATTGGAAACATCTCCATCTGATGGGTTTGGCGGCTCCAGCATCACCAGTGGAAAAAAACATACTATGAATAGATTTAATTTAAAAAAAAAAAAACAACTAAGAAAAACAAAACACATCACTTAAAGATTCATGAGGCTACTTTGATTACAGTGTGGATCATGGTAGTGAATATGATAATACTTCTACCATTCAATCCCAGTTATGGCTGGCAGAACACAGGTAGTCACTCATATGAACAGCTACTGTATATGAAACAATATAACAGTTTATTGAAGCATAGACGCACACATCAAATGCAGAATTCATTTTCCTTTATCTAGTAAATAAAGTTAAACTCCATTACAAAATGGTTCCGCACAGAAAAATCCTGACCCAGCAATTCAAAGAGAAAGGTAGAAATCTTTTCGTCTATACCTGAATAGCTTTGCAGCTCAGTGAACACATGAGGGAAAAGAGAAAGAGACAGAAGATAAGAGTAAAGGAGGGAAGCCAGAGGAAGAGAGTGCTGGAAAGAAATCGAAGACACAAGCTGGGTTCAATTTAGAGGCTTCCCACAGGAGGTGGAGTGACCTGTATCTGCTACAATAGAGGTCATGCAATTTTGAGTGGATACCCCTGTCTTCTGAGGATACTGAGGACCCCTGCCTTGATGTGCACATCCAGGGGAAAAAGCAAAGGGTCCCTGTAGCATGCAGGACCCCCTGAATGACCTGACTGGTGCGTTCCTATTACAAATGCCTCACTACACCGTAGCCTCGCAATTGACACTTCACAGTAAGCTACAACACTAGCAATCAGTAAAGCTATCAAGCTCATGGGAAGTTACGATGAAGTCAGCCATCCAAAGAAACTCTGCCAATTCCTTATCTTCCAGTCGTCTACTTTCCCCAGCCAGATGAGATGAAAAAACACTGTGAAATATATTTAGTAAACTCTGTAATTGAGTGGAAACTACAGTGAGATGAAAGTATAAGATCACACCACACAGACTCCACACAAAGACATAAATTAGTCTGGGTCTTTCTATTAAATACGCTTTGAAAAGAAATAGTAAAAACTTGTCATACCGCAACACTTTGGATGAAAAACTGTGCTCTCTGAGCAGCCAGAATAAATTGTGCAGGCATTTTGCCATCTAAACCTCAACTGAGTAGCTCAATGAAGAGCTGATATGAATAAAATCTGAACCTTGGTTAAAGACGATCCACGCAGGATACCCAAAACCTACTCGATTCAGTGCACATTCTCAGCACCTGTTACTGTAACACTGCGGGCAGCTAACCCAAAAAAAAGAAAAATATAAACAACAAACAGACAAATAAACAAACAAACCAATAGACAGACAAACATGACCTTTAATTTCCACTGATTGCCCCAGAGAAGCTAATGAACATTTCTGTAAACATCGGCAATTGGTGAGAGTCATTTTAATTACTCTCCACAGAGAAAGCCATGCATGGCAAGGAGCGAAAATGAAGATAAACATTTAATCAACCGTGACCCCATGTTCGATTAGGTGAATTCTCCAAGTACTGACGCCTATAAAAACAACACCAACAGTTCAGGTTTGGCAGTGTGAGGACAGTAATGTACCAAAAGCGGCAATGAACAGCCTGGTGATTTGACCAGCATAACCAGATCGCTCTAATAAAAGTCACACTAATCCACAGCAGAAAGAGTTTATCCAGCCAATGCTTTAATGAGGTCAGGATATTCCAAGGGGGATGCTCCAGCTTTTGCACCAGGAGTTTTCAAGCCTGCAGTGCACTCCACACAAATTTAAATATGATGTGTTTGTTAAAGCGGAGGGTTGGAAGTCACAGTTGGCAGAGAAGTAAACTGGAAATGCACAGGGCACCATGGTATTTTTTATTAACCTTTTTCCAAAGCTGCCCTGAATACAGAATATACAGAAAAAAATTAAAAAGCAATATTTACAGTATACAAATTCAAAATAACAAAGAACAAGATTTACAGCAAGCATTCAGAGACAACAGTCAAAGACATTTAACCAAAGACATCAACATCATTCATTTAAAAAAACACTTAGATTCACACTGTTCTAAATCTGCCAAAAGATGTGTGAACAGACTGTAAGGGATCAGATCCTTCATTTTAGCTAGCTTTTGGAAAATGTTCCACTTGGGGTGTAGAGAGAAATATTTAAAAGCCAGTTTCTCCAACCTCAGTACTAACCTGACGTTCATCAAGACCTAAACAATCCTGGGATCTAGTATAGTGTGAAGTTATCTATAATTGAGAAGACATGAGATATATGTAGGAAGTTTGTGCAGTAGTGCTGTGTAGATACGTATGATACAATATCAGCCAGCTGGTTGAAATGCATACCATGTAACCACAACATCCACCTTTATATACCAGCTGCAGACCTTTGCTGTATGTAGTAGCCCACTCTCTCTAACCATGTCTCCTGTCATTCTGCACTTCCATCCATCAAAAAAAAAACAAAAAACTGGAAACACACAATCCATTGAACTTAAACTAACTTTCACATACTCAGTTCTGACCCTTCAGAGTAGCTCTATAATTAGTCTGCATACCAAATTTCTGAACCACAAATTTTTATTCATAAATACCTCATCAGTCATTAATAAATGAACAATTAATCCTTAATGAAGCAGAGAGCGGTGTATTTTTAAGGTTTTTACTGGATGTGAACAATGTTTTTTTATA